>JAFBJS010007379.1:0-16051 GCA_016785265.1 Paraplagusia blochii
CTTAGCAGTGGGCAAAGGAAACCAAACAAGGGAGGAAACAAAAAAAAAAAAAAAAAAAAGCTGGTCTGTGGAAGGTCCAACTGTTAATTTGCATGTTGTGAGTGACGTAAATAAGGGCTTTGGAGATTTCTAGCCCGAAAACCATGGGCATGTAATTATCACAACTTTCAGATCAATATCCTCTCATTTGCAGGACAAAGCTGCAATCTAACCATCAGTCTCCCTCCCATTCAGTGACTGACTGTGACAAGTGAACTGTATGTGCGCGCGGAAGAGAGAGAGAAGGAGAGAGACTTTTTTTTTTTTGACTTTTTCCTTCTCCTTATGTGGCAGAATTTTGAACCCACAAATGCACACTGTAGTTTTACAAAGTACTTAAGTGTCAAGCATGTGCACCCTGGCCCCGGGTATCAAGAAACTGACACTGATAGAGAATATGATTGATCCATCCATTTGTATCTCTTCACCTTTATTCAAACTGTGGATTCATCTAAATTCTGCGGAATCTACAGCAACATATTTTTTTTTTTTCCTTCTCTCTCCTTTCCCCTTCTCTCTTCCTCTCCTTTGCGCCCTCAGAGTTCAGAAGCTTGTAGGTCTTTAATTATGTATAATATTCTTTTGCCCTGTTTTATGGAAACTCCAGACTGGATTCGCTCAAGTCATCGACTTGAAAGTTTGAAAACCTCCAGTGACAAGAATATTAATGTGCCAGCAGTGTCATATCTGTTTCAGCTCATGCATATTCAATGTCCCCCCAGCTCTCTAAGATTTATGTCAGACTTTGCCGGAGTGTAGTTTTCCACCATTGGAGATAATAGCATGCTAAATTGATGTTATCGGGGGCAGGATTTTTTTTTTTTTTTCTCACTTTACTTCTGTAGGTCGGGGGGTTGAGGGAGAGGATTGAGGAGAAACCCACTCGACTGGCTGCTGTTCAGACTTAAGGTGGCTTTATTGCTCACCTCCAACCGCTGCCCAGCTCTGCGGTAGCGGCAGTGGGCTGGAAACCTCTGTCTTTGGGAGGGTGGGAGCATGGAGCATATTTTGGAAGGAGATTAGGGGGCGATCCTGTGGATTATCTTTTAATTAAGGATGGTTGAGTTGTGCCCACTCTGGTGGAGCAAACGCCCAGCTGCTAATGAAGTTTAAACAGACATACTTTATTTAATTACCGCTAATCGCTGGGGCCCAAAGTCCGGCCCTCTTTGATCTGCCTGTCGCACTGTAATCTTCCTGGCAGATACCATCTCCCGTTTTACCCCAGATCCCTTTTAGAAGTTGCTACGGGAGGTCCAAGATTAAGCAAGGGTTAATTGAGACAGCCCGAGAATGTGTGTGTGTGTGCGGGCGAGCGCGCGCACTCGCTTGTGTCTGTGTGTGTGCGTGTGTGTCAAAGAGAGAAGTGACAATGGGCATTTGGTTGATTGATGTGTTTGTGGTCTTAGAAGTTACCCCCTCTCCCCATCTTACCCCCCATCTCTCTCTGGCCCCCTCCCTTCTTACTGGTCACTTGCCCCTCTGAGATGTGTATAAGAGACAGGTATTACATATAGTGCCTGTTACTCCACCCCACCCACCCCACCCCTGTCTCTTATACACATCTAGATGTGTATAAGAGACAGCCGCCCTCCAACACTGAGCATCCATCAGCAACCGGAGAGTCCTCGTCCAGGTGTCCCCTGTCTCTTATACACTTGGACATGTTCAGAGGAGGGACAGTGGATACATTGGTAGAAGAATGATCCTAGAGATCGAGCTACCAGGTAGGAGACAAAGAGGAGATTGATGGATGCAGTGAGGGAAGACATGGAGGTAGTTGGAGGCAGAGTAGAAGATACAGAGGACAGGGGGAGATGGAAAATGTTGACTTGCTGTGGCAACCCCTGACGAAGCCTGACAAGCCGAAAGAAGATGAAGAAGAAGTTGTCTACAGAGAGGATCACCTGACTCCATTCTATTTCTTGTCTCCTCTATTGTTACAACAATCATTTCCGTGTCCTCTTCTGCTGCGTTCATCTGGTCTCTTTGTCTTTTCCTGCTGCCTGTCAGCACCAGCTCCAACATCCTGTTATTCAATAATTTCTCTCTCTCACTCCTCAGTTTTCAAACTCACCTGCTCTTTTGTACTCCTGTCCATCCTGGTCCCTCACCATAAAAATGTAAGTATCCTCAGAGCGTCCAGGCTCACGGACAATCCAAACGATACATCATGGAATGCTCCTTCCTCTGTCCTGTTTTTGGACGTTGGACAACAATTTCGTAAAAAGCATCACTGGTTTGACTATTCCTGCTTTGTGTTTGAATGAAGGGTCCGTCAGAAAAGTTGACAACAGATGACATCAGCGTCAGTGTTCGTGTCATTTTTTTTTTCTTTCCGTTAACTTGTCCCTGTGTTCGACTGGAGAAACGTCCAGAGTTCACAATCAACGCCATTTTACTGAGCTGCTGGTAATTCTTGTGTGTGTGTGAGGGTAGAAACAGAGCAAAACATGTTTGACCTTGAAGCCCTACGGCAACATTGCATTACAAACCACCCAGCTTTCATGCTCCACGGTCACTCAGCCTCAGGGCTGCTACAACTTTAACGTCGTGCTCCCCCATTACCTGATCATGCAAGAAAAAGCCGAGCATCAGTGTTGTATGTTGACGAAATCTTGAATTCTTTGTTTAACGTCGCAGACGAACTATAGAGAAATGAAAGGTTTTGTTGTTGAAGACTATTATCAACAGCATGGATAGAAATATAGATAGATGGGTGGATGGATGGATGGATGGATGGATGGATGGATGGATGGATGGGTGGGTGGGTGGATGGATGGATGGATGGGTGGGTGGATGGACGGACAGACGGATGTATGGATGGTTGCATGGATGGATGGATGAGTGGGTGGGTGGATGGATGGATGGATGAGTGGGTGGCTGAATTTATGGATGGATGGATGAATGGATGGATTGATAGGTAGGTAGATGGATGGATGGTTGGATGAGTGGGTGGGTAGATGGGTGGATGGATGGATGGATGAATTGATGGATGGATGGTGGGTGGACGGATGGATGGTAGGATTGATGGGTGGGTGGATGGATGGACGGACAGACGGATGGATGGATGGTTGCATGGATGGATGGATGGATGGGTGGGTAGATGGATGGATGGATGAGTGGGTGGATGGATGGATGAGTGGGTGGCTGAATTTATGGGTGGATGGGTGAATGGATGGATTGATAGGTAGGTAGATGGAGGGATGGTTGGATGAGTGGGTGTGTAGATGGGTGGATGGATGGATGAATTGATGGATGGATGGGTCATCATCATTACAAAGTAGGGTTTAAAGGAGCAGGGATTGGCCTCCTAAACTTGAATGCTATGCAGATGGCATTTATAAGCTTCTCATGTTGTAGAAATTAAATTAAGTTTCCCTTTCAGAGTATTTTCTTTGTCCTTCTGCCTGATAAATAAAGCATCAAGTGCATAATCAAATAACAGAATGGAGTTAAACGGCCTTTTCTGAGAACGTGTGCTGGCTCTCTTCCAGAACCAGGAAATGGAATTCAGGATTGTTTTACAGTTGTTAGAGCGAAATGTCAAAACTCAACCATGTTCAGAAAAAATTGTAAAAAGGAAATCATTTGCATTTAATGGTGCCGTTTCAGCTTGAAAAGGGAAAAAGATCCTATAAATACCCCACACGTGCCTGGTTGGTTGCGTCCATTTACGCTGTTGTCCTTTAATTTTTGAAGGTAATCCAGAAACCGTGAGCGATTCGTTCTTCCTGGTCTCTCAGTTGCGGAGATTTGACGACGGTTGCTGTCGTCAGGCTCAGGTTTCTGTTGTGCCTGAGAGCAGAGGAGTCAGACATGGACTCTTGTTGTTGCAACTTTTTCACCTCCAGGTCGGTTTGTGCGTTTGCTTTCTTCAGCGTTCTCCAGTTACCAGTGGTGATTGGAGACGTTGCGGGTCCTTCTTTCAGTTCCAGTCCACATTGCTATTAATCTCTCCTGCTGACAAAGCTGTTTGTTTCAAAGAACGACTGGAGGTTTTTGTACGTGGGATCTGAAATCTGCCGAGGCTAATGTTTCTGGAAATTCAGACGGCTATTTCAAAAATATCGGAGATCCGTCCGATACCAACAATCATGTGATCGCCAGAGATCACTTTTCGGTATCTCAGGTGTTTGTCTTCCCTCCGTTTCCACGCTTCTTTTAAACTCACTTGTTCTTTTTTTTTTATGCGTACAGAACTCTGCTACAGTGAATTCCCATTATTTGCTGACAAAGTACTTGCATGACTAAACAGGTGCCTCTACTGTAAATTAATGCTCGGTGAGGAGCTGCAGTAAAAGCTGGCCAGTCTGCAGGGCATAAATATTTAAATCACAAGAGCTCCTTTAATTCCAAGAAGCACAAGTGTACGCTTTCTTTTTCCTAAATCACAGAACTTTAAATTGCAGATTTAAAGGAGTGTTTTCCACGATTCCTTAAGACTTGAGTAATTCCGAGATACATTTTCTCCTTCTTTCTCTCTCTTGAGTCAAGAGTGAGGTTATTTTCCCTTTCATCAATTTTTTTTCAGACAATATTAAGCAGTAAATGATTTGTGAGATATAATTAGATTTTAAAAAACTAATTGTTGGGCTTCAGATTCTAATCCACCAACTCCCAGGTTGCCACTGAGTTGCTGTGAGCATGGCAACAACCAGAAACACATACCGTATTTTCGCGACTATAAGGCGGACATAAAAGTCTTAGATTTTCGAAATGTGCGGCGCTCCGCATAGTGCAGTGCGCCCCGTGCGTGTTATTGTTGTAAGGCGGACGTAGTAGAGGACACCATGAGAACGTTAAAGGGTGAAGTGTGGGCGTTGTCTTACTCCCGCTCTATTCTTAAATACGCAGACTTGTACTAAAACCTGCGCCTTTTGGTACGGTGCGACTTATGGAGAATATACGGTAAATTTCTGTGGGTTCACCACCCACATGCAGGACCGGATCAACACTATCTGGGGCCGAGGGCTATTAACCAGGATGAGGCCCTTCATGCCATGACCCGAACACTGACACAAGTCCCTTCAGGAGCCAAATTTTCTTTTTAATCTTTATTTTGACTACGCATCAACGTAAAAAGTGGGTGCCTTCTTCTGAAGTATTTTCCTACCTTCCGTTTTCAAGGGTAGTAGAAGTTAATAGATGCTGTAATCAGTGGAACTCAGGTCCATGGATGTTTTTTAACTATTATTTAGATTTAAAAATTCACAACGAACACGTCCAGGCAACGTTGTCTGCTTGAGTGATGTTTTGTCTGCATTGGGACTAATTCAAAAGAAAATGAAAACTGTCAACTGTTTGATTGAAAAAAAAATCCTAATTGTTTAAAATCAGAGATCCTTTTAGTACCAACGATTCAAAGGAAAGACGGAAAAAAGCGACACTTCAACTTCTGTCCATGTTGGCTCACATGGAGAGATAGTTAGAGTAAAGATAAAAGCCTCTCCACACATTCAAAGGAGGAGAATTACAGTGATTGGACTCAGACAGTCTTTAAGTTCTTCTGCATAGACTTGATTTGGACAGAACTGTTCCAGTGATTACTATGTTAAAGAAAGATAAATAGTTGTTTTCTTTTCTGGCCTATCATGAATCTGTGTCCAAGCACAGAGGGGACACTGGGAGCTCGGGACTCCAGCTCACCTGCCTTCAATTGGTTTGAAAGGGTTGGAACCAGAGCTCTATTGTTGAGGTAATCTCTTCCTCAGTAATCCCACAGTTGACCAGATTCCCATCTCAAGGTAAACCTCCTTCCCTTTTACTGTTGGACTGACTCGAGCTTTAACATTGTCCTTCCAATGCAATGCTTGTCTCCTGTATATGATCGCCGTGTGTGTGTGTGTGTGTGTGTGTGTGTGTCCTGGAGGACCCTGTATATACTTTTTGATGTGAGTCACCGCAGACTTATATAAGAGACTAAAGTCAACATCTCTGGCGTTGAAGTTGCTATGAAATGTCATATGGCAACTTTTCTGCTTATTAAAAACACATTTATATATATATATGTATATATATATATAATCAATCAATGGATGGATAGATCCAATAGATCAATCAATCAATCAACCAACCTACCTACCTGCCTGCCTGCCAGCCAACCAACCAACCAACCAACCGACCAACCAACCAACCTACCAACCAACCAACCAACCAACCTACCTACCAACGTACCTACCTACCTACCTACCTACCTATCTACCTACCTACCTACCTGCCTACCTACCTACCTACCTAACTACCTGCCTACCTACTTACCTACCTACCGGCCTGTCTGCCAGCCAGCCAGCCAGCCAGCCAGCCAACAAACCAACCAACCAACCAACCAACCTACCAACCAACCAACCAACCTACCTACCTACCTATCTATCTACCTACCTACCTATCTATCTACCTACCTACCTACCTACCTACCTAACTACCTGTCCATTCGTCCGTCCTTCTGTGTGTGCCAAGTAGAGTGATATGTTATTATAGACATAGGTTAATAATACAGCTATGTTATAAACATAGGTTTAATTATCTCTATAATATATGTATATATACAGTATATATATATACTTCCATGTATTGCCTCAATATGTATTAGAGATATAAAGTGTGTAAGAACTCATCTGCTCCGATCCATCCAAGAATAGCTCCAGTATTAGTAAAACCTGCCTGCATGTCAACACATAAACATCCCATAACTGCCCACTGAGTGTTCTCCTGGATTTGACCTCCTTTACCCTTCACTCCCGAGGAAGAAAAAAAAGGTAAATGTTAGACACTGCAGGTAGAGGTGTAGCCGAATAAAATGGAAACCAGGCCATTAAAATGTGTCCCCTTGGAGAAAACACAGTGAGGGTGCATTATATTAACATGGTGTTCCTTATTAGCAGCATGGCGCTGCTGCGGCTGAAGCTGTGCAGCTCTCGCTGGGCAATTGCTTGGAATTCAAAGTAAAGTCTTAAGCTTCAATGTGACACAACAAGTACGCTGTGTAGCGGCGGCGAGCTGCTTTGAACTTTATCTAAACCACTCTGTGTGTCTGAGCAAAATATAAAACGACCAGAAATAACTGCAAATTATGCCGCGTGCAACAACAACCACATTTTGGATGTAGAGCTGCCCCCCTCCTCCTCTCTCCTCTCTCCTTCCCCTCCCCGACTGTCTGAAGGAGTGGGTATTATCTCCAGCAGAGAAAAGGAGGAGGGATGTTTTGAACTACTATCACTTCACGTATATCGCTCCTCCCTGCAGATGGATAAAGGTTGCGTGAGTTTTTTTTTTTTTCCACGCTGACAATGACTGCTGTGTCTTTCTGACTTTTTTGCATATTTACACATTGACTGTGCCTTTTTTTTTTTTTTTTTTTTTTTTTTTTTTTTTGCTTTGAGGAATGTCTCCAAGGGCGAACGTGCAAGTGGGCAGGCGCGTACACACCGGATAATTCTGCAGCATGAAAAGTGTCATAACAAATTAAATTCACCAGAGGCACAAACTCCTAGGCCCACTTTCAAGTCAATCCTAAATCCATGAAGGAATATGTAAATATGTGCACCACCAGTAATAATATCACAATACGGCGCAGGCATCCAGACTGAGAGTGCTTTCCACGAGGCGGCCAAATTAGTGTTCAATTTAAATAATCTACCGCCGCTGCTGTAGAGTTGGGTTTTACAAACATAACATTTCACTTACTAATCTAACCATCAGAGAAGCTGCTCTGTGCCCTGTTGTACTTGTTAACCACACAGCGGCTTCATTTTGAGAACATTTACCTGCAGAGGTGAATATTAATGTAGGAGATTCAGACATGAAAAACATCTGTCTGCTGGCTGTCATTGAAGATCGCAGAGGAATTGAACACTCCTGCCTGAAATCATCTTGTCTGTGTTATTATTTAAACATATATGAATATATATATATTCATTGAAATATTCATCTTCTTCTCCGTTGCCAGGTCACAGGAGCAGCAGTCTTCACCACTGTCACCCAAATCACAACGGCCACTGGAAGTTATGTGGGTTGAGATGGAGTTATGCTCAGAGCACCTCAGTGGCAACCTGGCAACTGTTGGATTCAAACCCGAAGTCTTGCCAACCAACAATTAGTGGTAAGTGCAGGCATGGGCAAACTAAGGCCCAGGTGCCGGATGCGGCCCGTCAAGCTTTTCAATGCGGCCCGCCAACCTTGTGATAACCCTTATACTTCTGCATTTTCCCAGTAATTCCCACGTTTCCCCAACAGATGATGTCATAAAATCTGTAAGAAGTTTAGCATTTAAGGTTTTATACATGGGTTTTACATTACATTTATACCAGTTCAACAAACATTCCGTCTTTGTGATCTTGACTCCGCCCTGTGTCCAATCCGGGGACCAATTGTGGCCCGCAAGTCAAAAAGTTTGCCCACCTCTGGGTTAGTGTATCATGTTAGTGTACAGTACAGTACATACAACATAGTAACGTAGTATTAATACTGCTGCATATACTGTGTGTTTATACATAAGTGGCTCTCAAATAGTGGGGCAGCCCCCCCTTGGGGGGGCGTGGTGCAATGCTGGAGGGGGGCGCATGTGAGCCTGGGGTCACACGTGCCCCACTCAGCATCACACCTTATAAACTAATAATAAATGTCAGCTGTTTATGAGTTTAAACTAGTGGTTTATGTAAGTTGTTAATTAGTTTAAACTGATAAATAAGGCCAGACTAATTAACAATGTGAATAAGGTTATTCTTGTAAGTTGAATTATATCTTTTTCTTTTTGTTTTCTTTATGTTAACAAGGATACAATGTTATGCAGAGGTGTACCTATAACTATTTTATAGACAAATGCTATTATTTATAGTTGCGGCAGAGAGAGGGTGGTGGTGGTGGTGATGGGCCATGTGGCGACTTTTTTTTTTGCCTATCAAGGAGGTTACATTTTAAGATCAGCGATAGCCAAGAAAAATCACCTTAGCACCTGAAGCAGGGGTCTCCAACTCAAATAAGTTAAGGGCCACCACCCACACTACCATTTCACTGAGGGGCCATGTCAGCTTTCAGTGTTCAAAAAGAAAAAAATTAATAAAAATTCAGTTTCCCATAGATTCTGTGCAATACAACACTCAACCAGAAGGAGACTGCGTATCAAGGTATGGAGAACTATAAGATTTAGCATAAAATGTGGAGAAGAAATCTATGAAATGTTATTATCAATTCGTGTTTCACATCAAGGTGGGGGCCGCAAAATATCGATCCACGGGCCGCAAATGGCCCACGGGCCACGAGTTTGAGACCCCTGACCTGAAGCTTTAAAACCTTTTAGTTTCCCAGCATGTATAACTTCAAAAAGTCTTGCAAATAAGTCTTCCTCATGAGCATCCAATATATATGTGTATTTTATATATATATACTGTAAACATATATATTTATATATATATTTTTTTTTTTTGTTAAAATTTTGTTTTGTCATTTCCCCACATTCATAATGCCAACTCTGGATGACTCACAGGCGTGAAACTCATAAATCTCAATACACTTATGCAGTTTATTAATGCGCCGTCACTTTTTAAGATTAAAAGCCGGATGATAGAATTTCATCTAAAATCATTTGTCGGCTCCTGAATGCGTCGAACATTACAGTTCCAATAAAGTTCCTGGCCACAGCGGAAGTATCATGTTATCCTAATGACATTAAACGCTGCTCTCTTTTAATGGAGAAGAAGTGTTTAGATAAAACGTGACAGTGTTCACAATGTAGCGGTGATACATCGCCGGGAAGGAGCGGAGTCGCCGCCACGCTACAAACCCAATAAAGGTGATTAGACTCATATGCAGGGAACGCAGGTAACAGAAGGGAGAGCAGACATGAACATGAATGGAAAAACTGTTGGAGGTGAAGCAGCAGCAGCAGCAGCAGCAGCCATTAATCCTCCTGTTTTAACTGTGACCTTGTGTCCCGCTCTCGTCTTCATTTATTTCAACCAGCTGTAAATTGTGGTCGGCTAATTAACTTGTTACTCGTCGAGAACACTTGATGTTTTAAAATCCCAGTGACGTCAAGAATCGGTGGCTCCACGCGTTTGCTCTCCAGCTTTCATCTTCAGCTTTCTCCTTTAGGTCTCTGCTCCAGATAAAGAACTTAAGAAAACAAAGTGTTAGGACAGTAATGTTTAATCCAAAGAGAACACAGAAACAGATTTAGGCGCAGATTGGAGAAATATATGCTGCTTTTTGGAGATAACGTAGGTGGTTTCAGGACGACGGAGAAGAAGGAAGCTTAAAGAAGAAGATAAGGTGAGGCAGAGGAGAGCTGGAGGCCAAATAAAAAAGTTTCTTATATTTTTTTTCTCTGCAGATTGTTTTATATGCAGCGAATAAGTTTTATTGAAAATGTGGAAGTCGAAGTATTGAAATTATCATAGTGGTGGCCTAGTGGTTAAGGAAACACACTTAGGTCCACAAGGGTTCAGGTTCAAATCCACCTGCTGCCTAGTTAACACTGAGGTGCTCTGAGCATGGTATCGTCCCGACCCACATCACTTCCTGTGGGCTCACCACCTACAAGAGGCTCACAAAATGGTGCAATGGGAATTTGGGTGGTGCAAGATTCCCCTGCAACCTGGCAACAAACAAGCAGATAAAAATGAATGAAGTATTATGTACATACAATATGTATGTTTTTGTTTGTTTATTCACAAACTAAATATATATATATATATATATATATATTTGGAGGTACAGATAGATAGATAGACACTCAAGCAAACAGTAGGCAGAGCTTGAAGTGGAGGAGTTAAAGATGCTGAGGTTCTCCTTAGGAGAGACAACGATGGACAGGATCAGGAAAGGCGTCATTAGAGGGACAAAGGAGCCAGGAAGGTTTGGAGAAATAGCTAGAGAAGCCAGATTGTGATGGTTTGGACACTGTCCCTGATAGCAGGTGAGAGACAAAGAAGAGATTGATTTGATGCAGTGAGGGAGGACATGGAGGTAGTTGGAGTCAGAGAAAATACAGTGGACAGATGGAAAACACTCCCTCAGTTTGATTGCCAGGTGGACAAAAGACTTTTGAGTCTGTTAGTCCTGCTCTAGAGGAGGAGGAGCCTGTCACTGAACAGACTCCTCTGATTGATGGCCATATGTTTGGATATATGGAAAATGAGTGAATAATTAAATCATCCGTATTTCTGATTAATCATGATTAATCGCGATTAATCAACAGCATGAATCATTTAAAAAGAAAAAATTGTTTGACAGTCATAATATTTTCGTTATTCTTGTTTGTTTTCCGACTCAGACAACAACCGTTTAGGCTGTTGAAAGGAAAGGAGTTCAGTTGTGAGCGGGTTTGATTCCACACCTGGGGAGTGACAGACGCCCATTAAAGTGTTAAAGTCAAACGTGCGCACGCTGCGGAACACACGCAAGCATCTCATTTCCAGACACTCAAAACAGTCCGCTGACAGACTGGCACATTGGACTGACAGCTGAGAGAGGCTTCCCTGACAGATCAAACCTGATATACAATGCATACGGAAGGGAAAGAGGGGGAGGCGGGGGGTTGTGGGGTGAGGGTACTCTGTAAAGATGAGACAAGCAGAGGGAGTTCAGGGTCAGAAATGTAAATTTGAAAGTGTCACATACCATGTCATGTTCAACCCCCCCCACCGTACACAAAATGAGGCTGCGTGCCCACCTTTGACCCTCCCACACATTCATTTAAATCCTCTTGATAATCAGTCATCTCATGCAGCCTTATTGTCCTCCTTTTCTCCTCTCCTTTTCTCCTCCGATGTTGGACTGCATCACTGTCAACTCCTCATTGTTAGGCACTCGAGTCACTCTCGCAGACAATCTGTCCCCATGACCAGATGGGTAACAATAGCTGACACACTTTACACTTTATTGCAATCCTTATACATAGTTTGATAATAAAAATTGTGAAATGTCATAACCGGAATGATAGCTCCTTACTTGCATATATATATATATGTAAATACATATACAACATTAGAAGACAAAAACTATATATATATGTATACACATATAAATATATATATACATATATTTATATATATATAAGACTTTATATATATATAAAGTCTCATTTGAGACACTTTACATCTAGTTTATCACTGCAAATTTGTCCTAACAGAATCCACAACACTACTACTATAAAAAGGTAACTTATTACTTTACTAGTTACTGCTCTGAAAAAGCAACTAGTTACATTACTAGTTACTAAATATATATATATAAATATATATATATGCATATATATGTATATATATATTTATATGTGTATACATATATATATAGTTTTTGTCTTCTAATTTTGTATATGTATTTACATAAATACATAAATATATATTCATATATGTACATATATGTCTATATAAATATACATATAAATGTATACTTACAAATATATGCATATATATTTGTAAGTATGCATATCAGTGAAAGACAAATATATACTTCTATATTCAGTGGTGGTTGAAAGCTGTTAAAGTAGAGAATCAGACAGACTCTGTTAAAGAAGGTTTTTGATTGTGTTTTTGATCAATTCCTGAAGGTTTATTAGCATATTGTTCAAGTAAATGGTCAGAGGTTTCACACTGAGTCTATCAGTAGAACGTTGAAACCTGATGATTATTCATGTTTATTATCTTTATTACATTACCGCAGTGATTCTCAATCACTCTTACATGAGAAATGGTGCTGTTTCATTTAAAGTGGGTTTATAATTTAAGAATAATTATTTATTATATCTTTACCCGTCAATGCATAAAAGGCAAAACAATTAAATGCAGTTGATGGCTGTGAAAACTAAAAAAACATTCATCAGAGGTGTTTAAGAAGATCTTTGCGAGTGTCTTTCTTCAATTCCTGCTAGTACACAGTGTTGTCTTCAACTAAACAGGCCATTCTCTTATCCAAACATCTATGAAATTTTTGTTTGATGGTTTTCTTCTGTTGATATACATTTGCTGTTGCTCAAGACAGAGTTGTGAAACGTCACTTTATGGGACTACTCTGTTCCAAAAAAGAGACAATTTGTTTTGCACTCTGCATTCATAGAGTAATCAGCAACATCTCACTTTCCTTCTGCCAAGATAACAACACCCCACTCTGCCAGGACAGTTTGTATATGTTGCATCTTCTCTTCATTCACTCAGTCTTCACCCTGTCTCTTTGTTAACCAAAGTGTTCTGCCCCCGCCCACCATAAAGTCTTATTTGAGACACTTTACATCTAGTTTATCACTGCAAATTTGTCCTAACAGAATCCACAACATTATAGCCACCAGTGTTGGGCAAATTACTTTAAAAAAGTAACTTATTACTTTACTAGTTACTGCTCTGAAAAAGTAACTAGTTACATTACTAGTTACTAAATTATTAAAGTAACTAACAACTAGTTACTTTACTTTAAATAATTATAGAAAAAACTAAAAAAGTTAAGTGTTGTGTTTCCTATAAGGCAAGAAGAACCGCCCATGTCGCTTTCTGATTGGCTTAGCCTGAAATGTTAACCTATGTCAACCAATCATTACTCCTTTTCAACGCATGGGTTCAGTTAGTGTGCACGGCTGTCTTTCACTCATGACTAGGAGAGTTACCACACACACACTGACAGGGCAGCAGACAGGCTCCGCCTCCACACAGTCCTCTCTCTGGACGGGAGAAACCGTCCATTTGGACCACAGATAGTAACGAGTGATGAGCCCCTTTTCACCACAGTACCAATAACGTTACTGAATGGTAAAGGTAACGCGTTAGTTTTGTAGTTTCGTTATGTAACGACGTTACAAGTAAGGCATTAGTCCCAACACTGATATGGACACCCTTGCACAAAGACGTAGACATCGCCGTAAATGAATTCTAGATATGTATATCTCCGTCTGACACCAAGTCTAAGGAGGAGTTGCTCTGAATTCCCCAGGGCTCATATTCACATTTCCCGGAGACGGAGATGTGTGAAAATTATATTGTATCACAGACGCCGTTCAACTGTGAAGGGGTGTGAGCCAGGTTTTCACTAGCGAGTGAAAAATACTCAAGAAGATGATAGACATGGCCTGCTCTTTTCACATTTGGTCTTTTTTTTTTTTTTTTAAGAAGCGTGACAGAGGCAACAGCAAAGATCATGGATTGTTAATAAAGTGTTAATCCTTATGCCTGGAAAAGGATTCTGTCTCGCACGTAACGCGTTGCGCAGCCAGGAGCACATGAGCTAATACTGCGCTGCCTTATATCAAAGACTGAGAAGCTCCTAGTCTCAGTTCACAGTGTCTCTAACTTCCCTTCTACAAGCAGAAAGTATTAAAAATAAATCACATGAGCGGTGAAAGTCAAATTTGAACATAGCAAAGCATTATTAACACCATTAAAAAAAATTGTGTGATCAATTATGGAAACCGTATGCAAAAGTTCTTACCATAACAAGTAGGGGCGAATTCAGTGAAAACTTAAAACAGTCTCATAAATCTCGTAACTTCGCAGCTCACAGTATTTTAGCCGGCGATCTGAATGTTTCATCTGCTAGATTTCCGTCGAAGCTGTTGTGCTGTTTCATGTCCAAATGCAAGATTATGGTTATTGTTTTAAGCCTAAACGTTACATTTACAAAGTATATTATCTTCATGGGTCAAAATTTATTGTATCTAATGTTCGCACAATAAGATTTTCTATTAAATATGACATCAGGAGGTTGTCCTCATCCGCAGGCCTTATAGAAATCTATTATTCATCCTTTCATTCACTTATTCATTCATTCATTCATTCATTCTTTTTCTTCTTCTTATTTCAACCATTCCCTTCAGGGGTCACCACAGCAGATCGTCTACCTCCATCTCCCCTGCCTCCCCTTCTTTGACATCCAACATCTCCATATTCCCCTTCACTACAACCATGGGTCCTTCAGGGTTTCTTATTCCTTTATTCTGACCTGGTAACTCCACCTCTGACGGAACCAGTGTCTCTGAAGCAACTTCTCTAACCCTATGTCCAAAATCTTAGCATATATCCTTTTGCTTCCCTGTAGCTCAGTCCATTAACAATACATCATAGCAGGTCTCAGCGCAGTGTTTTGCAACGTTGCTGACCTTTTTTAACCCTAACTCTAAATGTTGTTCAGGTCTCCAACTTCGCACAACGGTTGGATGGGAAGGGTTAGAGAAAGTAGCTGTTTGGACCCGAGTCCATGTCTCTGTAATTGGTGTGGAACTCCAGGTTCACTGTCAGGGCAATATTGAATAGGGTGGTTGGCCCTCTTCCAATGTGTTTTGGGTGGTAGCTGTAGCAACCTCTGCCCCCAACAAGATAGATGGGTTCGGGTGGGATAGATGGTTTTTCTGGGGACCAAGTCAACAGCCTTGTAAATCATTATTTTTCAATCGTTGACCATTGTTGTACACTATCTATATGCAGAAGACAGGAAACGGGGCATTAGGGGGCAGAGTTAAAGACGCTGAGATTCTCTTTAGGTGAGACGAGGATGGACAGGATCAGGAATTGGGTGATTAGAGGGACACAGACAGGAAGGTTTGGAGAAAAAGCTAGAGAAGCCAGATTGAGATGGTTTGGACATGTTCAGAGGAGGGACAGTGGAGACATTGGTAGAAGAATGATCCTAGAGATGGAGCCACCAGGTAGGAGACAAAGAGGAGATGATGGATGCAGTGAGGGAGGACATGGAGGTAGTTGGAGTCAGAGTAGAAGATACAGAGGACAGGGGAAGACTGGCAAAAATGACAAAACCTCAAAAAGGGACAAGCTAAAAGGAAAAGAAGATGAATCATTATTGAACAATACTGAAGATTAATGGTTATTGTTGATCAAGATATTTCTGAGCAATTAATTTCACTCAAAATTGAAAGAATAAAAAAAGACTTTTGTTACTGTTTTTAGAAACATGACTAGAAAAATTACTAAAACGACGACCCAAAAAAACCCTCTTGTGGCCCAATTACGGGTTGCATCCCACTCTTTGGGAACCAAAGGATAAGAGCTTTACCCAGCAATTCACAATTATT
>JAFBJS010007382.1:8258-18799 GCA_016785265.1 Paraplagusia blochii
GAGGAGATTGATGGATGCAGTGATGGTGGAAGAGCGAGTTGAGGATACAGAGGACAGGGGGAGATGGAAATTTTGACTTGCTTTGGCAAACCCTGAAAAAAAGGGACAAAAGGAGAAAAAGACACCAATAAGATAATTATAAAATGAAGGAAATTAACAATATAAGTTGAAAAAAATGAATAATAATACAAATATACATAAGTTGAAGGTGTTATGCAGAATATTGGTTGGAAAGTCTGAATGCTGAGAAAATAAAGACCTGCGGTCGCGCTCCTTTCTGCGCTGTGGGTTCCAGAATCTCCAGAATGGCAAAAACCACATTGTCCAGATCATGGACATCATCATCATTATCGTCATCATGTCTTTGGAATGAACCAGTTTCAGTCAAAAGCGTCCTCACCTGTAATGAGCGATCAATACCTATCTAAAGAATGTTATCACAGTCCACAGCGCCCCCAACAGGAGGGACCTGGATATTGTTCCTGTTACTCCCCACTAACAGTGAGAACTGAAGAAGCTTCTTGGATGAAAGGAGAAACTTTCCCAAAAACTAAAACCCAGTTTATTTAACTAACTCCTTTAAACTACAGTCTAAATATTCTGTTCTTAAACCAAAACACAAATTGACAACATAAAACTAGAACCTTGAAATGTTTGTAAGCGTCAGAATCTAATGTTTCACTACATTAAAACTGCAACATGAACAGGAAGTTACTGATAATGTCCTGCCACTAACGGTGCAGAAAAGAAAGACACGTCTCTGGGCTGCAGCTCCTGATGGACGCTCGGGATCTTTGCTCCGATCAGACGGAGAGCTGACATCGGATAAAAAAAAAAAGGAACAAGACTCTTCTCCACAAAATCTGCCAAAGCCTGAGTTTGTTATGTACCAAACACAAACTGCTGGAACATCCTGAGTCTTTCATACAGCAAACTTTAGAATTTCATCAGGCTACTCACTTCTGAAGTGGATTTTCTCAGAAAATAAAGATCGAGTGAAATAATCAAATTCCACATTTTATATAGCGTTCGTTTTCAGAAAGTTTATCAAATGTTTCCCTATTGGAGCAGAATATTTAATGACAAATGCACGCCTTGTTCCTTTCTTACTGTTATTTTTGGTTAAAGTGGACCGTGAGCTCACAACATAATTGTTCTCCTTTTAACCCGTTTTTATGACCAATTAGTTAGTGGTTTTGGAGCAGCAAAACAATCAGTTGGTTAGTTACCAGTGGCAACAAACTCACATTTTCTCTTTAAAAAGTAAAAAAAAAAATGAGCACAGACTCCAGTTTATTTCTTCTCAGTCTTTTCAGGGAATTTACAGCAGATTATGGTGAAGAAAAGGTAGAAAAACTGACAAGGAAAAGAAAAAAAACCTTATCCTTCCACCACTGAAGTGTTTGTTTATATTTGCAGTCAACTTCATGCATTTGCATTATAGCGTAAATGGCATAAATACTTAGAGACCACTGTCCTCGTCATTTCCTAGGTGATGACAGCCCATGGCTTGAGACAACTCTCTGGAACTGTAAGCATCTGTTTTTGTGCAAACACTTGACGAGGTCTCATTGGCCCATAAATACAGACTCCACTCAGGTGTCCGTTCGTTTTTCTCACCATTTTCTCCCTCTTTTTAAGGATGATCTGAGGGAAACGTCAAAAGGAGAAAAGGGAGACCAGGTGAGTCCTTCTCTCCTCTTGTATGTTTGAACTAACTTCACCAAATGTCTCGTTCACACGATTCTAGAAGATTTTCTACGATTTGTTCGACTGATGCCAAATGACGGGATTCTTCTCCGTACTGTTGTGCAGGGCGAGCGTGGACAACAAGGGCTGCAAGGATTCAAGGTAACCACTTGAAAACACCTCTCCGGGATCGGGCCTTGACATTGATACGACTTGAACGGCGTGTACTTCACAGTGACCTTGCTGTGTGACAGAAATCTTTTGTAGAATAGTGATGTTATGAAGTATTGATTTTTCACCGTTTGATTGACTCTACTCAGTCTTAATGTGTTTTTTCTTGTGGTTCAGGGAAACCCAGGTCTTCCAGGTCTGAAGGGAGATCAAGGCCCAGAAGTGAGTGTTTGTATTCATCTGATTCGGACTCTGCAGTAAATAAAAGCTAAATAAGAACAATGGAGGAAGTAGAGGAAATATCTACAGCTCCACTGTGGGCTCTCCAACAACAGCTCACAGTGTGGTGCAGTGTGATTTGGGTGGCAGTCGTGGAGACTATTGCCCCTGAGACTGAGGATGAAGATGAATAAATGTCTCCCAGTGTTCCCAGTCTTAGTCAGCATCATGACGTCTAATCCTATGGTCAAAAAGTAATGTTTACTTGACATTTTTCTTAAATATATTAAAAATATAAATGTTAAAAGTCTTAAGAACTATCAAATGTGGGTAGCAAAGTCTTAACAGGTATAAATGATTGGTCCATTTTTTTTCATCTGATATCTATGAAACTATTGAAACGTAACGTTGCATTATGGAGGTGTTCATTTAAGATCAGTGCTTCTCAATTATTTTCTGTTACGGCCCCCCCAGCAAGAAGAAAACAATCTCCCCCACCACCACCAACACCACCAACACCACCCACTCTCCGCCGCAACTCTAAATAATAGCTTTTGTAAATAAAATCGTTATAGCTACACCTCTGCTTAACATTGTATCCCTGTTAACAGAAAGAAAACAAAAAGAAAGAGATATAGTTCAACTTACAAGGATGTGGAATTACACGTTATTGTTGTATGGTGGGGAAAAAAAGTATGTTCCCCAGCACAGTGCCCCCCGACGGGGGCCCGCCCCACTATTTGAGAAGCACTGATTTAATATGAATACGAAAAAATGTAATAAGAAAAATTGTAAATAGAGATTACAATAACAATTGTAAACATATACTGTATATATTTTTTTATATTATATATATATACATATATATATATAGAGAGAGAGAGATTATTTTCTGGCCATCAGTGGTAGTCTTCTGGTTAACAAAGTAGACTAGGTTCTAATCCAGCACCTGCCAGGTTACCACTAAGGTTCACCACATACTTAAGGAAACAAAGATCAATCAATGAATTAAAGATTAATTTATTTTATCCTTTGAATTTTCTTATATTTTGTTTTCTACATCTGCATCTGCAAGAGTGAATTCAGCCATTTTTTATTCTATACAGAAAGACAAGTTTTCCTCTTCATATTGTTTGAGCACAGCCAATACCCAGGACTGTTCCACCTTTATAGACTTGCAGTCCATTGCATATTTATTGGAAACTAAACTCAACCTGAGACATATTGGTGCTGCTACTGGATGTTGTTTTGTAGAATTACACATATATTTTATCCTCGGTTATCAATAATATAGACTGCAGTAATCTTGTCAGTCTCTAGGGGCAGTAATGAGTCACAAACTAGAGGCAATATTAATGATAATATTGATAAATTAGTTTTATACAACGCCATTCACTATAATCAGGTTATGATCTGATTTCCCATCATCAGCGCTCTGTTTGTAACAGTCAACATGCAAAGTTGACTGAAGAATTCCATCACTCCGTCAAAATGAAGTCATTGGTTCACTGCTGTCTTCTTCCAGGGGAAACAAGGCCTGTCTGGACCCATCGGACTCCCAGGAATCCCAGGAGAGCCAGTGAGTGTGTTGGCACTCGACATTGAGGCTTCACTTCAAGCATCTCCTCCACTCATTGTCTCATCTGTCAGTCTGCCATCATCTCCTTTACCCTCACACTTATCCCTCCAGAATAGAAGACAGACAACTGGAAAAAAACCACACACTGTTGTTGTGCTGGAGAAGAAGTGAAGAGAAATGGACTTTTTTTTTTCAATATTTACGTATTGATTCCATCGATTTATTGAATTTATTTTACAGATGATCTGTAATCAAATTGAAGAATTTATCAGCGGAAGGAGGCAAATTTAGGTGCTCGCTGCCAGGGATGGAGGCAGTGGCCCAATCTGTTCTCCACACCTGCTCCGGTAATGAGCATCTGTCTTTATTCAAAAGCAAGGAGGGAAAAGAGGCATTTCATAAATCCTGGCTAAGGGAAATTATGTTGGAACATGGCAGCCCGCTGAAGCAGTGAGGAGGAGGAGATAAATGTGTGCGGAGATGAAGGCCCGGTGATAGATGTGTCTCTTTTCGCCACTATTTACAGGGCTCGCCGGGGGAGCCAGGGGTGCCTGGGAGAGACGGCCTGAAAGGGGAAAAGGTAGGTAAACCTCAAATCAAGTTCTCACCTTACAGGGAAAAAAAAAAAAAAAACAGCAGGCTGTGATGTTTTATCACGGGGAGAACATGGGAGACAAGGGGCGAAGACACATTGCAGATTACTTACCCCGAGTGTCGTCCTCTATCATGTTATTTCTGCACTTTTCCAGCTGATGTCTGTAACTAGTGCTCTATTTATACACAGATAAGAGGAGTCGTAATATTCAGGTTATTTCCTAATGTTGTTTTGACAGTCTGTGCACAGCTGACACACCTCTTCAGTTGCGGTTGTCACATGTCACGGTAGAAAGTGCTCATCACACCCACAGGAGGCGCACTTCACTCCAGGGCAGCAAAATAAAGGGGAGGTGTTAATAACTCCTGCGTCGTTCACGTTGATAATGCTGCCTTGTCGTCAGTTGACTGTTACAGTTGACAAAAGGCAGAGCTGCTGTATGTGTGGCATAAGTGATTGAAAACAAAATACTGGGTCGTGGCCTGGAGTAGGCTCACAAGAAATGTATTTTTGGGGCCTTTTCTGCTAGGAGTTTGTTGTCATTTTTGTTGATTTGATTGCTGCTTTTCATTACCAGTGTTGGGCAAGTTACTTTAAAAAAAGTAACATATTACTTAACTAGTTACTGCTCTGAAAAAGAAACTAGTTACGTTACTAATTACTACATTTTAAAAGTAACTAATAGCTAGTTACTTTACTTTAAATAATAATAAAAATAAAAACACATTAAAAAAGTTTAGTGTTGTGTTGTGTAGCAACCATTATAATGAAATGTAGTGGTGCAATAAAAACTAAACAGACGTTTAGACATTTCCAGAACCTGCCACTTCCCGTCTTGCTTGTGGGTGTCGCATGTGTTTATTGCCCTATAAGGCAAGAAGACCCGCCCAGGTCTCTCTCTGATTGGCTTAGTCTGAAATGTTAACCTATGTCAACCATTTTCAGAGGAGGGACAGTGTATACATTGGTAGAAGAATGATCCTAGAGATGGAGCTACCAGGTAGGAGACAAAGAGAAGATTGATTGATGCAGTGAAGGAGGACATGGAGGTAGTTGGAGTCAGAGTAGAAGATACAGAGGACAGGGGGAGATGGAAAATGTTTTGCTGTGACAACCCCTGAAAAAGGAACAAGCGGCAAGAAAAAGGGAAGAATTTCTGTTTTTCATTCTTTAAAACCCTATTACTATCATTATTATTATTGTTATTATTGCCATTATTGTTCAATAAATATCGGATAATGTCCCTTGGTCTGGGGCGTGAAGGTTTGTAACATTAAAAATAAAGCTTCCAAGAAAAAAAAGAAGTTTAGGAAACACTGTTCTAGAACACCCTGAAAAATGGAAACGTCGTACATTGATTTATTATGATTTAAAATTGCTAAGAGCACAAGTCCATCCACTGACGACATTCTGAAGCTTTGCCAAGACCCGCTGCAATGGAACTGTAAAAAACTACAAGTGGGATTGGTTGTGGTTTTTATTATCTCCAGAGGCATTTGACCACGAACTTCAGTCTTGGGAAAATTGAAATTGAAAAACGCTATGATGCCACCGGAGGAAAAAAAGTCAAGCGTTCTCCAAGGTCAGGAGAGCTGGTCGTAAAACATCAGCGCCATTAACCTTTCTGAGCATTGAAGAAGATCAGAATTTTGATGGAAACCTTTTATTCCTTCATTATATTTTACTTCTAAACTTCCTAGCATCATTAGTTTTGATTGATTTTAGCAAACGGGATTAGCTGATTTTGTGGACACTGCTGATTGGTCACATGTATGATGAATATGGTGTAGTCTGAGACTCTTGGTTTGGTTTCATCTACGTGGCTATCAAAACAGTTTATTTTTGTGATAAAGTTAGGCAAACTAAGGCCCTCGGGCCACATGTGGCCCATTCAGCCTTGTAATCTGGTCCAGAACTCAAAAAAATCCAAAAAAGTGGTTTGTATTGTGATTATACTCCTTCCTTTTCCCTGCAATACTCATATTGCCCTGTAGGAAGACTCAAAGTTTTAGTTTTTATTCATGATTTTTACATGCCATTTATCTTAATTTACAGGTATGGTTTAGAGACACTAGGAATAGGTAGAAGACAGGAGACAGAGCTGGAGGTGGAGGAGTTAAAGATGCTGAGATTCTCTTTAGGAGAGACAAGGATGGACAGGATCAGGAATGATGTGATTAGAGGGACAACACAGACAGGAAGGTTTGGAGAAAAAGTTAGGGAAGCCAGATTGAGATGGTTTGGACATGGTCAGAAGAGGGACTGTGGATACATTGGTAGAAGAATGATCCTAGAGATGGAGCTACCAGGTAGGAGACAAAGAGGAGATTGATGGATGCAGTGAGGGAGGACATGGAGGTAGTTGGAGTCAGAGTAGAAGATACAGAGATGGAAATGATTGATTCTGTGGATACATTGGTAGAAGAATGATCCTAGAGATGGAGCTACCAGGTAGGAGACAAAGAGAAGATCTATGTATGCAGTGAGGGAGGACATGGAGGTAGTTGGAGTCAGAGTAGAAGATACAGAGGACAGGGGGAGATGGAAATTGTTGACTTGCTGTGACAACCTCTGAAAAAGGGACAAGCTGAAAGGAGAAGAAATATCTTATCTCACACGAATGCTTCATCTGCTCCGAATCCAACACCTGTGTCCAATACAAGGACCAATTGTAGCCCATTGAGTCAAAAGGTTTGTCCACCCCTACATCTGTTTGTTGTTGATGCTACAAGGCCAAATACTCCTGTCTTTGAATTATTTAGACAACTTTTTCAAGCCGATTCCTGGGTTTCTGTATTAAAAGATAAAAACCTCTTTGACAGTTTGTCAGCCCGGGAAACTCTTGACATTGTCTGTCTTTCCCTCCTCAGGGCGACTACGGTGGAGTGATGGGGCCTCAAGGACCACCAGGTCCGAAGGGTGAGCCTGGAGAGCCCGGGGGCGGGTACATGGTGAGCACTCCATCAAAAACTGACACTTACTTTCATCTAAGTGTGTCGGCTGCAGCCCCTTAAGTCAAAGAATGAAGACGTGGAAAGGGGGAAAACAACAAAAGTAGGTTCAGAAAGAAAAAGTTGACGAGGCATAGATCATCTGCAAACAGCACAACGTTATCAGCTGGAGTAGTTCTCCAGGAGTCTGTTCTCCTCCCAGCCGCCGAGGTTGGCGTCTCATAATGGACATGTAATGCCCTTAAGTAAATCCACGGTTGGAGAACTCCATTGTGGATTATGGCACGTCTTTCCATTTTGAGGCTTACAGCAGTTGAAGCACTCTCTCTTTTATAGACACGGCTTTGCATACAAACATGGTTATAACAGAGGCACGCGCCGCTGCCCCCCCACCTCCCGTCCCCATCATGACAAGGGTTTGAGACAATCATGTTTGTATGTTTATGGGATCACTGAAGTGAACGTGAAGCCTGTTCAGGTCTACTTATGAAGAGAAAAGCACTTTGTTTAGCCGAGCTGAGCGGTGAGGAAATGATTGTGTTTGGTGAAGGTCTTTAACGCCTTCTTTATTGTACTTCAACTTGATGGAACACGGCACAACACTGTAGAAGATGTGGTTAAGTCCCGAGGCAACATGTTATCAGCTGGCCTAGCCTACTTCCTGACGTTAACGCGATTTTAGGCGAAGTGATAATTTTGCTTGGTTCGAGAATTTAAGAGAAATACGTAGTTATAGAAAATCTTTTGCAGGTGAGTTGATCTCATTTTTTTAGGAGTCAAGACGGACAGACGGGACATTTTTTTCAATGAGTCAGCCCACTCAATTAGTTAATGTCATTTCATTGATTTCACCTTTGGGTGAATAATGAGGAATTCACTCTTTGTTTCCTACATTGTCTTTATTTGCATAGAGCTCTCAGAGCACAAAAACCAGGATTCCATTAGTTTCCCGTACACTGCCAGGGCATAATGTATAGTCAAACCATTTATGTAAACAAAACAGAGCAGATATAACATCAAATTATCTGTCCTCCATGGGTTTTTGTGTTTTCTGTACTTTTTTTTATATATATATATAAATAAATCAACAGATTTCCTTCCGTACGTGTAGAATCGCTGAGTGAGCCCAAATCCCAACGCACTGCAGCTAATTTACATTGTGCAGTGTTGGACGTGTAGCAGTGAAACGCGTCAAGAACAGAAATCAATGTCTGCTCTGTACTGACGCTACAGTAAATAATCCTCACGGTAACCCCAATTTCAATCAAGGTGTTTTTTTTTTTTCTCTGCACTGTGCCATTATCAGTTTCCCTCTGTATTTAAAAGCCTATGAAAAGTATCGAAAAGATCACATGACCACTGTTTTCAAAAGATACTTGTAGGTGTCAAGTGAGATCAAGGAGGTTCCACTTGGTTCAGTATTTTTGTGGTGTTTGCAGTCACTTTATTGCCAAATGTCACCTCGTCACCTTAGGGAACCAGACTCTCAGCTGCTCCGGATCTTTCTACCTCTGGAATATTTACTTATATTTATTTTCTTTATATCTTTTTTTAAGTAGTCAAACCTTCAACCCACAGGAAGTTTTATCTAAGTTTGATAGTGGTCAATAATGAGATCTGTGACACTGTTTTTTTTTTTTTTGTTGTAAATTTTACAACATTTTACAGCATTGAGTTGTAAAGATAGGTAGAAATAATTTTCTAAACGTTTCTTATAAGTTGGCAAATTGAAGAATTTTCCAGGTTTAAAAGAAAATCTGACAGTCGACTGTTCAGAAATCAATGTAAAACTCATGCCATTAATATAAAAAGGAAAATAGTGGTAGTTTTGGATCGATGAAAAATTCTTATTCTTCATACATTATTATTTTTTTCTTAACTGCATAAACTTACTTATAGTTAGTTCTAATTGATTTTTTTGGGGTTCAATCTACGTGGCTATCGAAATTGCTTTTAACCTAAACCATTAAGTCGGGCAAACTAAGGCTCGGGGGCCAGGGGCTGCCCATTCAGCAATTCTTATTTGGCCCACAATCTCATTCAAACTATGCAATTGATATGTATTGTGATTATATGTATCCAAAAAAGTTGCCCTCATCTGCATTTGTTTGTTGTTGCTAGTACAAAGCCAAATACTCACATAGCTTTCATTGAATAATGTAGACGAATATTCCAACTGATGCATTGGTTTGTATATTTGAAGACAGAAGAAGTGTTTAACCAATAGGATTGTGCAAGCAGGAGGAGATGTTTGATATTTTTGTTCTTTTTTGTTTATTTACTTTTAGTCAAAAACCGTGTCAATACACCTTTGTTCTCTGTAGTTGTAGTTCATTAAAAAGATCTCATGTATTGACTTATTGAAACAAACTTGATTTGCTTCATTTTCTCAGGTCTCTGCTCTACAACGCATTTGTGTAAATGTTTTTCTTTCCTTCCTGTTTCCAGGGGGACGGGATGCCTTTAACCAGAGGATCTCGTGGACCCAAGGTAGGTCCATGTTACAACTACATGTTACTGAATATTAGAACGTCTCAAGAATGCCGTTGTTACTGGTAACCAAATAAACCGGCTCGCTGCCAACTGTATCTATGCATTGCCAAAATAGAGAAGGAAAGACCTTTCACTCCAAACATTTATATGTAAAATATAATAAAATATATACAGTATATGACTCCCAGTGGGTGCATAGGGATTGACCTGTCAATGGACAAGGTAGATGAAGATGAATGAATGAATTAATATATGTATATGTATACATACATAAATATATTTATGTGTGTATATGTATATATACATATGTGTATATATTTATGTATTTACTGTATACATATATTTGTATTTGTATATTTCTATATATGTATATATATGTGTGTAATATATACACATATACTGTGTATATCTATATATAATATAGATATATATACAGTATATGTATTTACTGTATAGATATATTTGTATATACATATACAACATATAGAGACAGTATATCTATACTATCATTTATTGTTATGTATATATAGTGTATTATATTTCTAGGTACATATGTATATATATTGCAGTATAATTTAATTTATATGAAAACTTTCTGTTTATATTTCAATTGGGGAATATGTGTGTGTTATATTACCATGTTACTATATCACTTTATGCTAATTTTACAGTTTTACAAGTTTTTTGTTTTTGTTTTCTTTTCTAGTTTTTCTTATATTACCTCACTGAACCTTGATTATCCTTATATATTTTCCATTTGTCCTTTACTATAGATCTACTTTTCTAGAAGTGGTTTATTTTACACAGCTTTTGGCTTCTTCCTGATGAAGGATTTTCTGCTGCA
>JAFBJS010007382.1:28847-59205 GCA_016785265.1 Paraplagusia blochii
CACAAACAGAAAATATATATATATTCACAAATATATATATTTTCACAAACAGAAAAAAATATATATATATATATATATATATATATTCTGTTTGTGTGTATATATGTATACAGTCATTTATTTGTTCCAAATCTAACAGTCAGACAAATTGGCTACATTTGATTGTAGTTTTGCAACAAGGTGCAAACTATAATGACAAAATGATGAGAATTAAGTAAACCATAGAGAAATGCAGATTTAAATGAGACCCGCACTGTATAGTTCCAGATTTTTATAAACTGAAGGACTGTCCTTCGTCTTCATTTTGGTTGGTAAAATACTTTCAATGACTTTTCATTTTCAATTACATATTAAGTTCCTCTGCTCTGTGTTTGGCAGGGAAGCGAAGGACCCCCAGGCAGACCAGGGCTTCCGGGACCTCCGGTAGGTTTGGAAGCCAGGACAGTAGGTGGTAACAAGTTTGGCGCATGAACCAAAAATCAAACGGAATACCAATGATTTGTCTTTTCTTTTCGTTAAACTCACTTTCTCTTCTTTGCCACTGAAAACATTCCCACTTTCTCAGTCACCTACTGAACCTGCGTTTGAAAACCCATCAAAGATTACTTGATTTCACTTTCTTTTGACTTTTTATCGGCATCATTCAAAGATCCTCTTTTCTTAACATTAGAGTCTCCGTGGGAGCCCAGAGACCCAGTCTGGGCACTGACAACCTTGTTTTGTCTCCAAGTGTTGTGGCGACCAAGGAAAACATTATTGACTGGCAAACAAGTACATATCTGATGAAATTGTAGCAACCTGCTGTCGGGCATTGAATCATGTTCCCTTTCCTCTAAAAGGCCAGTGAGTAAGCACTTCTAAAGGCAAATCTATAATTCATCAGCCGTCCCCTTGAACCTGCCATGCCCTCCCACGCCCGGCTCTCATAAACTTCACTCCATGAAGATGGGTGTGGGGGGGGGGGGTTGAAGGCAGCGTGGAGGTCCAGCTCACTGGCCTGAAAAGGGCAATGAAATCTGCTGCCTTCGAAATAAGAATCTAGACTCTGTCCATTTCTGCAGTAGCTGCTTCTTCTTTTTAACACCAGAACGGGAAAGAAAAAAACAAACGCTTTATGTTCGATTAGGACCGGGATTAGTTCTCATTGACAAATCTTTTTTAATCATTACGCTCTTTGTATCACTGCGTCCTTAGCCACAGCTCGAGGGTCATTAAGACGACTGTTTTGTTTGGTTGTTTTTTTCCTTCATCTTCTCACTGCCTACTTCACCCTTTCTCTGTTTTGCTGTAATCACCAAATGGGCTATTGATTTTCTCATTGTTGCCATTAAGGGCTTAGAACAGGCAGGTGCAAACTGAGGGTCGGGGGCCAGATGCAGCCCGCAGAGCTTATTAATGCGGCCCACCAACCTTGTCCAAATTAAATAATGTATCTATGTTATCATTATACTTCTGCCTCTTCACTGCAATAATGCTTTTACCCAGTAGATGAGGTCATGAAGGGAATAAAAAATGTAGGATATAGGTTTTATACATGTCTTTTACGTGTCATTTATCTTAATTTTAAACAAGTGATCCATCTCTCTGTTCTGGACCTGTCCCCCGTGTCCAATTTCAGAGCGATTGTGTACACGTAAGCACAGATCCACAAACGTATTCTGAAAAGAACATGCAAGTTGTGCTTTTAATTTGTGAAATTACGCACACACAAATTTGTATTTTTAAGACTTGTCTTACGAAGACCAGATTGGCGAGCGTTATTCTGCCACGTCAGTCCGTCACCAGCCAATCAGAAGTCTCACTCGTTTGCAGCCAATCACGGCAGTGTCCCCACTAGGGCCTATGTGTGACGTCACTAAACTGCGTCCAAGAACCAAGTTTATGTCCTATTCAACCTAAACATGGCACCGGAAGCGGTAATATGGCGAGCATTTGAGTGTGAGTATTATGTTATAACATGCTTACATACTTAGACTCAAAGGCTCGCTCCCAGACGCCATTTTGCGAGCCGTGAGTGAAAATGTTTGCCTTAGAACCATATTAGCATTCCAGACCTACATTGAGATCCCCGTTTAGGACGAAGGACGGCTGAGAACTTACATGACCCCTTGTCATATTCCCTGATGATTGTGTTGCAGGGTGTTCCCTACGTGGAGGGCAATGGGATGAGCAGCCTGTACAAGCTGCAGGTAATGGCTTCACTGTTTGTGCTACCAAGTATTGTTGTGGTCTGTGTACATCGCCTGAAGCATAATAATTCAGTAAAAAAAAAATAAAAAATCCATGCTCGTGTGGAAAATGTTGTCTGACCCCATTCCCAAACTTTTAAAGTCATAAGAACATGTCGTTTCAGAGCGGTGGAGTTTTCCTGGGACCGCCTGGAGCTCCCGGCGCTCCGGTAAGAACAATTGTTGTGTTATGCCATAAAACTCACACACACGCGGACGTGTTACGATAGGAACCTGAGAGGCTCCTTATATCACAGTCAGTCGTGTTCATTGAGAGCTGGAGGACGGTGAAGGCCGAGAGGCCGGCTGACTCTAAAGCAGGTGTCTGTGACCTGCCCTGGGACACGCAGACTGATTGATATGCAGAAGGGTCTCGGAATTTCATCTGCTCCGCACGGCGCCGAGTCAAAGTGACACAATTTGCTTATCACCTTTCCCTTGCTCCACCTTATCAGGCCATTTGTAATCTGGCCCAGTCCTTTGAGACATTTACTCATGGGCCTTAACCCCACCCGCCACAACCTAGACTCAAGGCAATGAGGAAAGATAGACCCTGAAATACTCACGGTGCAACACGTGCATCAAGCCTAGGTAAATCTCCTAGATCCCTCTCCCTGACCTGAATGCAGCACAGGCCAAGAGCTGTGAGCCATTACAAGGCAAGCTTCTAAATTGCTAATGTCAAACCCGAGGGCCTTGGGCCAAATTGGGTCCACTACGTCATTTTATGTGGCCCACCTTTCCCTATCATACAACTGATTTGTCTTTGCAGTTTGTTTCTCAATGGGAAAAGAAAGCAAACTCCTTTTTATTGTAATACTTGATCAAACCTGCATGACCGGAGTGGGGGTGGGGTGCCATGCTCAGTGGACATCAGTGATAACCTTGCAGCTGGTGGTTTCGAACCTGGAATCATCCAGACCCAAGTCAGTTTCCTTAACCACTCCACTTCATAACCATTAGGCCACTACTGCCCACTACTGGCCACCTAAATGCAATGGTCAAATTCTACCCAGTGCGTAGATTTTTCAATTGTATTTCCAATTTCTAACTCTAGTCTATTAATTTACAATATATTTGGCAGAAACTTTAATCCGAAGATTTCACAGGCCAAATATTAGTATTCCGTGGTCCAATTTGGCCCCCGGGCCTGAGTTTGATCATCTGCATTTTAACAAATGATGTTAATTTGAACATTAAAATCAGCTTTTAGTACTTGAAGTATCAAGTACATTTTTGGTAAATATTTAGCAAATACAATTTTGTCCAATATTTATTTTTAGCTTTACTTGACTTAAAAGCGTGTCTTTAAACTTTTGTTAAACTTCTGAAAAACCGTGAAATACAACTTAAGAACAGATGTTTTCACCTACAATTCAGGTTATATTTTCATTTTTTCATTACTATGTTTATTCTCCGACCTCCATCTAGGACGAAGCTACTGACAGTTGGATAAATGTGAACTTTATCTTTTCAATTTCGACCTCTTGCATGATTGAGGTCATCACTTAATCTATATAGAAATCGCCAAGATTGAGAGGAGTTTGTAAATGGAAATGTTGTTGTATACGTTTGGTTTCTTCAGTATTTATGAGTTAAACCAATGATACACGTATCCCTATATGAAAATAAATAAAAGGATAAAAACATAAAACTGCATTGAAACAGTTCCTCAATTATTTAATGTGATAAAAAGGCCATTCAATATTTTAACAGAATTTTCAACCCCCCGTGTTCACAATCCAGCATGAAGCTGCGGGGGCTCCGTCATGTGATGAATCACCCGCCGCACGGCGTCATGCGACATGATTTACAGACAGAAATATTGATGTAGGAGATGAAGTGATAAATGCAATAAATTATACAAACAATAAAGCGCTGTAGCCACCTGTCTCCTCCGCCTGTATTCATGGTTCTCATTGTCGCACTTGTCACATTTCCAGGGAGTAATCGCTTCTTTTCTTCTCCCATTTTTTTAAGGGTCCCAAAGGAGACGAAGGAGTCGCAGTGAGTTGAAGCTTTTCATTCCGGAATACATTTTCGTGAAATATTTGTTTATGCGCCTCCCGGAGAAAAAAAAAAAATGGAGGTGGAGTTGCAAGTGGCTCTCGCCGGTGGTCTCCAACATAAGTCAATACACCCTGGAGCCCCAGCATTTAACCACTCTCAGTTAGACTGCGATGATGATGATGACGATATCATCTGCAAGTATTAAAGTGCTGCAACATATTGTGTCTCCAGTGGAAACTCATGAACCCCCCTCTACGCTACACTCCCCTCCACCTCTGAGAATGATGCTAGAAATCCAAAAAGACATGGAGGCAATTTGACTCATCATCTGGAATTCTCCATCCTCAAGGGGCCGATTGCATTTTTTTTTATTGTTTTGTTGCACAGTGATTTTTCACCAGGATGTTAATTTGACATTTTAATAAATTGTGCGCGCGGCCACTGTGCTGTGGTGAAATTGCCCCAATCTGTCTCACAGCTGATCCTGTGGCTGGTCCACTCTCCTCTTAGCCACTTTCCCTTTATTCATGACAATCTACATGGCTGACAATTACCTGCACAATCTGTCTATGTCAGTGGCGGTTGCCTCTCTGTTCAATGTAATAGCATTTTTTTTCCAGGGTAAGCTGGACCAGGGAGACAGAGGCCGTGGCTTGTTTCACTGCGTAGAATGCATGGCTGTGTTTCTCATGTTTTTTATTCACACAGCAAAACCAGTTCTGACGGCTGAAATGAAAACCTTTTCTATCTGCTGCACATGACATGAACCCCCAGGATGATATCATATGTTGTTTACACCCACAGCTGGAGTTGAGGAGATTTGGCAAGAATAAGCAAAATAGAGTTTTAGTGACTGTGATTTCTTTAATTTCTTGTTAATTTTAATACCTGGTACCACTAAAAGTATATATCCTGCAGAATACAACTAGCACAAAAACTGTTTTTGTCAATAAAATGTCATAATATTAACTGAAGTGATTCTACCATGAAAACCGTGGAAAATGTCTAGATATCAGCTCTAAAACTGAAGTCTTATGTACTATTATTGTTGCTATCGTTATATTTGTATGAAAGTTAAATTAACTTAATTATTAGCTAATGTGTAGACATTTCTTAATAGTAACCAAAATCATTTCAGTTCTTACATCAATATTATGACATTTTACTGACAAAAACAGTGCTTTTTGGCATTCCATGTTTTGCGCTCATTGTATTCTTCAGGTAGTGTACCTTTAGTGGTACCAGTTATTAAAATTAACAAAAAAATTTAAGAAATCAAGGTCACTAAAACTGTATTTCTATCTATCTATCTATCTATCTATCTATCTATCTATCTATCTATCTATCTATCTATCTATCTATCTATCTATAGCTAGCTAGCTACATAGATAGATAGCTAGCTAGATACATAGCTAAAACACCCCCACTGAGTTAAACCAAAAAATTCATATTGTTTTTGATGATTTGAACAAATTATTTCAACTAAGACTAAGTTTCTTTTGTTGGTTGGTGTTTTTTTTTTTCTTCTCTGCAGTATTTTCATTATTTCCTCTCTCTCTTACACAGGGGGAACCAGGAGCCATGGGATTACCAGGACTGGAGGGACTGCCTGGCCCTAAAGTAAGTGTCAATGTTATAAGAAAAAGTTACTGTTTCTCCAGGTGTTTCTGTGCACAGTTTAATATTCAGTATTTCAGAAGAAAAATAAATTCTTGGTCAGAAGCCTTTTCCTGTAGGACAGTATTAACATAATATTGTTGAGAACTCACTTCTATTCTGTGAGAATAAAACTGAATTCTCAGAATACTTTTATTTACCCAGTAAGACTACAGTATTAGCATGCATCTCATTTACAGTATGGAGGTATTTCATCAGTCAGTAACTCAGTCGTAGCAGCGTACATTTCTGTTTTTCATATGTATTTAGGTCTAGACTGGAAATAATCTTTTCTGTTTTCCTGTTTTTGCTGTGGATGTACAGCTTTTCATCAACTCTCTGAAAAGAAATATTGCTTCTTTTTAGGGCGATGTTGGTTTTCCTGGTCCACCGGGGGCGCCAGGTCCTCTAGTAAGTCACATTTTCTTATGATTAATTCATTTTCTTATTTTCTTGTACAAACGCAGACCTCCACAGATGTTTTTCCCTTTTAGAAAATGCAGCAAAACTACTGTATGGTCAGTGTTCGGGGTTTCACAACAACTTTCATTTAACCAGGGAGAACTATGTGTTGGAGAAATGTAATATAATGTAGGAAAAAACTGCTATTAAAACATTTTATAGATTCAGGGCAGGGATTAGTATAACTGAATTATTAAGAAGTGAAGAGAAAACTGGGTTTATGTCTATTATATGTTTATTATATATATATATATGCAGGGCCAGATTAACACTTTCCACAGTCTATCATATGAGCCTGGGCATGTAAAGCCAAATCTTTATGTTGGTGGGTGCCATTGTTCTGGAGGATTTTGCTACCCGTAATATTTTCCTACCTGTGACCAAAATTTATAGCAATGTCTAAAGTAATTTTTTAAGCATAATACCTTGCTATCCTCTGTTTCAAAGGTGGTAGCAATTTTTAAAGATGTTAATATTTTCCAACTCTAGCACAGACGTACATAAACACACACACATATATATATATATTACACCCATCATATCTATTGAATATCTTTAAAAGAAAGGGTGAGCAGATATTATTGGTGTCTTTAGTAGAGTAAAACTAGTATAAGTAGACTACTCACTTGACATCAGCAACCACATGCACCCCCTGGTGTGGAGGCCCAGGACTGCAGCCACTTTAGCCCATTCTGTTAATCTGACTTGTACGTAAAAAGTAATTTAACTCAACCAAAATAAGCAACCAAATATTTTCAAAAGCAACAAGTCCTACATTTTTGGATCAATGGAATTTCTAGTATTGTATTGTAACCTGGCAATCTATGTACTTGACCGTCCTGCCTGCGGTCCAGATATCACATCTGTTCCAAATAATTATAAAGCTGAAATTGAAAGTAAGTTGAATTCCTACAGAAACTCAACCATAGGCTCGAGCACTGTTTTGTGTGTGGTTGTGCTCAGCTACACCCGCCAATGTACCGTCTTGTAAAGTCGAGGCAACAGTCATAAGACCATCACAAAGCCGTCAAACCAAGTCCATTCCCTTCCTGTGCTTATGATTGACAGGGAAAACCCGGAACTCGAGGAGAACCTGGAATCCCAGGAGAGCCGGTAAGCCGTAGCCTCTAAGTCTCTTTGAGCTGTCAGTCTACGCGTCATTCCTTTGTGACTGTAGACTGACATATCCCTGTGTGTGTGTTCTCTGACAGGGTGAACGCGGCCCTCTTGGAGAGACGGGATTTCCGGGGCCTGAGGGACCCCAGGGTGTTGCTGTAAGGACGCTTCATTAATTTTTTCTTGTTCCTTTTTGTTTCCACAACATTGGCGAATATACTAGAGTTGTAAATGAAGACTGGAATAACACCACTCCTTTCTATCAACCGATTATTCGGCAGCTGTTGACCTATTACCGAACACAATGCGGTGAAAATATTGATAAAGTACATATTTCACCAACGCTCGTGGCGTGGATGATTACATTCTTCTATGTGATTACCATCAGAGATGGTTTTTTTTGTAATTTTCCCTACAAGCGCACAATGGAACAGGGTTCACACAGCAATCAGGATCATTATGGAGTGGTTGAGATATCTCATTAACTGTGGAGATTACCAGGAGAGCAGTGGTGCTGATCCAATCGAAGATGGGAGCTGATACAAAATGTCTTTGTTTGTGTTTCGCTGCTTGAGCAGGGGAGACCTGGAAAAGATGGAACTCCCGGAGACAAGGTGAGCCTTTTGTGCACATGTTCCAAATCCCCCTTTACACCTACAAAGCCCTTTATATTAACCCAGCTACAACAGAGATGGCACTGCAGATGTTTCTTTTTTTTTTTTTTGCATCCCCCACTCTCCAGCCTTCAACATCAGGAGTGCATAAACTCCTTTAAAAAAATAGATAATATCACAAGAAGAATTTGCAGTCAGTTCCTGTTTTCTTAATGCTTTGTTGACTCTTATTTTTTTTTCAATCTAATTGTACGACTAATGTTTGGAGGCAATGATAAAGTGTATGCCTCGCAGGGGAAGTGCACACTTTGATAAAATATGCATTTTCCTGTGTGACGTGTTTGACTCAAATTGAAACAAATACACGGCACCAAAGTGAGTTTTTCTTCTACTGATTCAATACATTACGCACATTGTCCGCGTAAGAAGTGACGACCAAAGACCAATTATTATTTCCGTCCTTATCTAAAGGAAATTCAGAATAATTGTTTGTCATCCTGATGCAGAGGATGTCATTTAAACTGCTTTTAATGTAGATTCTAGAAGTTCTACTTCAACTTTTACTACAAAAAACTTCTACTACTACTACTACTAAAAATAATAATAAATATTATAATTGTTCAATTTTTAGTATTGTTATTTCCCAGACTTCCAGTTTGTTTTTACCATGCCCTATAATGCTGGAATCTTTGGTGTGGCAACAGTGCCATCTAGCAGATGTCTTCTCTCCTCGAGCACTTGCTCTCTTGGTTTCAATGGAATGTTCTGTTGCTCAGGAAAGCACATTTCAGCTGGTGACATGATAGATTTAAGCCCCCCCCCATCAAGCGTGGGGGAATACAGAGTGGGGCAGATTATAGCGAGTAACGGTGAACGGCATCACAAAGACACAGCCTGCTTTAAACCCACATCATGCCAGATTGTCTCTTGCGCGGCTCCTGTAATCCAGCAGGAAATTGATACAAAGATGCTTCCCCGGAGGTATTGTCGTGAGCCCGGCAAAAGGAGGCAATGAGGAGTGACAGCGAGGGATCGGTAGACACGAGACGCCGTGACACAAAGCCCTGAGACAGGTGTTTTCTCCACCAGCCTCGCTGTACAGTAGAGACAGCTGATGTGGAAAGCAGGCATTTCTCAAAACCGCAGCAGGAGTGACACAGATGAGCCGTGACATAGCAGAAGGTGAAAGGCTGTACAGTGAGATATCGTCGCCCTGCTCCCAGAATTACTAAAACACAATCATAAAGAAGGCGAAAAAGAACATGTTCCAAGTCAGGTTTCAGCAGTTTCAGCATGTGTCTCCTGTGTATGTGCCAGAACATCAGTATTCTGCATGGCTTCCGAGGGAAGGGTCATGATAAGCTTTTTATCCTATATTTCTACCGAGCAAACCTATTTGTCTTTTTCAGGGAGACGCAGGTAAACCAGGGGACAGAGGATCCAAAGGGGAACGTGTAAGTTCCTTCCTTCCTGTTTACCCTCCAAAAAAGCAGTTTGGCGAGCAAACTCAAGGATTTCATGAATAGATTTTAAGATTAGATCCCAGGCATTTTTAATGTCCGGTGCAACTTTGCATTGTAATTGTGGTGTGTTTCCATGGAGTGCTGTTAAACCTCAGCTATGATTATTTAAAGTAAAGAAAATAAAAAAAAACTTGAAATTAATAGCATTGCAACTTAGATACTTCAGCAGATTGGGTCTTGACTTCTTCAAATGAAGTGTGCTCAAAAAATTGCTTTGGAAATCAATGATTGGATATCTAAGGTAAAGTCACTAGATGGCAGCATTGCAGCTTATTTTATGAGATTATATGAATTATATAAATATTACCAGGACAATATTGGTTTCATTTAATTAAATGTTAATTAAGTGTCAATATCAACATGTCAGAAGTAGGCAAACAGTTATATTAGCCATCCGCAGTAATTATGTATTAGAAAAATAAATACATAATTACTACGCTGGCATCAGTGTTTATTCAATATCAGGTAAAGAGAAACTTTGAATTGATAGCATTATAACTTAGATACTTAGATCAAATGAAGTGTGCTCTCGAAATTATTTTGGAGATAAAAGTGTATATATGAGGTAAAATCACTAGATGGCAGCATTGCAGCCCATTTTATTAAATATTTGAAACAATTACCAGACCTTTATCGGTGTCATTTGATATCTGGAATTATGTGTTTGGACAACATCATATTGGCAAACAGTTAACATCGGCTATCCGTAGTGATTATGTATCGTTAAATCCAGACACTAGCAAACTTATTAATGACTTTTACCTGTTATTTATCTTAATTTACAAGAACGCTCCATCACTCTGTTCCCAACTCTGTCCCTGTGTCCATTGTTAGGCACAATTGTGACTCACAAGTCAAAAAAAATCCCCAAAATCTGGTTGATGCCCTGATCTGATGATTGACTTGTTTAAAAAAAATACTACATCGGGGCTTCTTCTTCTTCTTGTAGGGTGATTCAGGGATTCCTGGTGAAAGAGGTGTTCAGGGTGAAAGGGGTCGTTCTGGGGACCCGGGTGTGGTCGGACCCATCGGACCACCGGGCCCAAAGGGTGATACAGGCTCTCCAGGGCAGCTGGACGCTGGAAGCCTCTTGGTAAGTTGTGAAAGAGAAAAGGAATTGTAGTGTACTACAAACGCTTCAAGGTTTTTGAAAGTCAAGCCAACCTACGTCCTTCCTGAGCTTCTGTATGTAGCACAGCTTTTGTGCCCTGTTTGGAAACACCAAAGACGGGAGGATGATACTCTTTCTTTTACTCTTCTCTCTCTCTCTTTCTCTCTCTCTGTCGACGTGCTCTGCTTCCCACTCCTGATCGTTTCTACTCAACAGAAGGTCAGAACAGGAGAGAGCTGTAGACACAGTCGGAAAGACAGCATTATGTGGGTGTACCTGGAGATCTGAGGAGCAGTGAACAACACCTCCTGGTTGATGGTCACAGCAGTTCGCTTACGTCAACGCTGAAAAACGGTCTTTAATGCAAGGATTCGACGTCCATTGCGGCCACTGCGTGCAATCAGGGCAGCTTTGTAAATGCAGTAATGGAGGATTTAATCCAACGTAGCATATGTTCCCTCTAAAACGCTGCAGGTATTTAGTCCCGTCATAGACACGAGGCCTATTGAGAACCAGACAGAGGTGTTGTTGTTGCTGCATTTTCCTCCGGTGCACAGTGAGTCCACAAACCCAAGCATAAAGTTACAGCAAGAAATCACTTTTAAGACCTAAAATATCTGATTTAATATTCCCGGTACGACTTCACGTCTGTGGCAGGAGCAGATGTTATAATATAAAGGAGAGTGGAATCTCATTGAGGAGTGCAGTTTAGCAGTAATCTCCACTCCATGCTGTTTTTACTGGGTTTTTTTTTTTTTTTAAAGATACAAATGTAAAATTGAGTTTTTGCCAGACATTCACCAGGTTTTTTTGCACAATGATGACATTATCCCTACAGTATCATCTTTGCTGAATGAAACACAGTCGCTTCTGTCTCCTAATTTCATCAGCTTTCGCTGTCTTTTAAAACCTCCCCGTTGGGTTTTGTGTTTTTTGTTTTTTTTTTTCTTCCACACCCAGGGAGACCCGGGCTTCATGGAGGAACTGAAGATGGTTATCCAAAATGAAGTACTGAGAGTCATTGAAGGTAGTCGTTTTTCATCCAGCCTTTGTTCCGTGTTGTCCGTTTTGTAGCTGGCGGGTAATTCTACAAGTGCGGATTTTTGTCTCTCCTCTACTGCAGGGAGGCTTCTGGGAGCCGGCGTGCTACAGAAAACACCTGCAGGCATCTTAGCTCCGCAGGTCCAGGGGCCTCCAGGACCGCCTGGCAAAGATGGATTACCGGGCCCACAAGGAGTGCCTGGACCTCCTGGTCATCAAGGTAGGAGCTGCAGCTGGCAGGTTGAAACCGTTGGACTGTAACACGACCTCTCGTAAAATAACCAACTTGTTTCAGACCTGGAAAAAAAAAAAAAAATTCTAAACACTGACTGCTCTCACATGATCATCTAATGTGATTAACCATCAGAGCTGAGTTTAGTAAATCTGTGTTTCCTGGTGACATTTTGTACAATTGATACACAGTACAAACTACAAAGCACTTTTTTTTTTTTTTATGAGTAAACTTGCAAGGTAAGGTTTAAATAAAATGTAATCAACTGGGCGGCAGTGCTATGTCTGGGTTTTAGCTCTTACCTGAGACTACAGTGAGGTCACCAAGCATGGAGATATTGAAGGGTATTTCAACCCACTATCTTGTTTTTTTTTTATAAGAATAAATAAAATAAACCAATCAAAGTGGGTCAAATACATGTCTACAAGAAATTGACTTAAAGTACAAACTCCTTATTTATTTACCAAAACAAAAATGTATGATTTAGCGCAGTGGCACTCGGCTGGTTTATAAAAAAAAGATTATTCTTGAAAACAGGTCCATGACCCACTTTTGGGTTGCGACCCACTGATTGAGAACCATTGCATTGCATATTTAGACATTTTTGTAAATTTACTCATATCGTAGTAGAACAAATCCTGTTAAGACACCCCCAAATTTTGGACATTGTTGTCATACCTAAAGAAACCACCAGGAGGACAACGATACACAGACTGAGTATCAGGTCACCGTGTGATAAAGCCTATTAAAATGTCCAGTCACAGGTTGGACAAAAATTGTCTCAATTGACTCAAAAATTGTGCCAAAGTTTTTTTTTTTATTCCCTGATTTTCTTGATGTATCAGGCTGGGTTGGGTTGAGTTAACCATTACAGGGTTGCATTTTGTGGGGATTCATGGGTATTTCTCTCTTGCTTGCACCCATATATCAACGCAGACTGAGGGGCGGAAAAGCAGAGAGAAGTCCAGGAGTGTGGTGTGCAGCGGCTCTCGGGGAAATATGAAGACAAAGGAAGAATAAGAGAAAGTAATATCAGAGTGGACAGGGGAGAGACCCAGTATTGATACCTCACTCCAGGAGAGAAAGCTTCTAAAATGCGAAAACAAAGAGAGAGTCAGTCAGAAGAGAGAGCGTCCACTGACTCCTCACACAGCACTAACGGTTTGCTGGTCAGGCTTTAAACTACGGACCTGCCTTTAGATTTGTACGGCGTCTGCAGCAGAAACTACGGTGTCTTAACGTTTTGTTTTTTTCCAAGAGAAAGAGTGTGTGTTCCGCCTGGGTGCAGATCCAAACCCCATGGCGTTGGCCTTTCTCTTTGAGCTTTGTATCTACCTCACATTACTCAAGACCATTTACACTTTAACCCGCCGCTATAAAAGCCCTTTCTCTTTCATGAATAATGCAGTTTAAATAGGCAACTCCGCCACTATAAATATTTGTGCTGTGTTAATTCCATTTGCTATACACATGTCCTGGATTTTGTTTGGCTTGTTTTATTTTTCTATGCTTCAACAGAGTGTTTTATAGGTGATTCTTAGTGCAGCCTTGCAATAAATACTTACTGAAAGTAAAAGGGGTAAAAGTTATTTTCCTTAATAAATCAAAAAAAAAAAGAAAAATCGGAGCAACTTCTTAATTTTATTTCTGTTGACTGGTGTCTCCACTCAGCTGAGGAGAGAGTTGGGGGTAATATTTCCTCATTATTTCTCGTTATCCTCGGCTGGAGACCGTGCTCCTTTGGAATATCCAATTTGACTTGTTCTCCATTGTGGCAGGATGAATTGTTTATGGAGAAAAATAACCCCGTCCTTTGGATCTGCACTGGTTTCCGTGATTTTGACTGTAGAGGGATGAAGGTCTGAAGCTGAAGGTCACACCTTGTACACTTAGACCCGCCCCTAACCCCTCCTACCTTGATGTAATTTAGCATTCTTTTAATGTTTTTTGTTTCTTTTTTTACGTTTGACATTTAAATGGATTTATTCACTGATTTAGGCCATTCTGTGTGATCTGTTATATATATATTTATTTTCTTTTCAAGCTATATATTTTTTTGTATTTGACTGCGTATTTATTAATGCAGACTGTGACAAAGTGTCTTCCATTTCATCAGACTGTAAGGCCAAAAAAATATATATTATAGTGTGTTTTCGGTAACATGAAAAAGGTAAAACAGTGGCGATCGGTCAAAAAATCGTTTTTTTTGACCGATCGCCACTGTTTTACATAGTGTATTGCTTATGCGTATATTGCGGATGTGTTGTTAGATCATTCACATCATAACAGAACAAATCTTAGACCAGTCTATGTTACAATACCTCAAAATTTTGGACATTGTTGTCATACCTAAATGAACCACCAGGGGGACAACGAAACACGGCTATATAATAAGGTCATATAATAAGGCCTATTCATATGTCCCATCACAGGTCGATTGTTTCAATCCAACATCTCGGAACTACGATTGTAGGATGGTTACAATTTTTTAAGTTACGTTAAGCAAAAAGTTAATCGCAAAATTATTTTTGTACATCTTTAACATTCTAAATTTAGATCCAGCTTCTTGAGGGCCGAATAAAGTTTCTGCTCGCAAGCGTTTTCTTGTGATCCGGCTAGACCAATCCAGTAGCTGATTGAAGACAATAGCCTAGCAAAATGGCTGCTTCCATGGTTTTACGTAACGTTACCGATTCTTCCCCTGCTCTCTACTCTATCAACCTAATGAAAACTTCTCTTTCAGCAATTTCGACGCGGAAGTTCTCTGTCGATCAGGTTACCGTGAACACACTATAATTTTATTTTTTTTATGTGGCCTAACCTGTTTCAGGGCGGTTCTGCTTGTGCTGTATTTGATATTGGAATTATCAGTGGAAATCTCACCGTCGTTGGTGTGTGACGACGCGGCTGCTCAAATATTTGTTCTTTTTTTGATTGTGTCTTTTTTTTATTGTAAGGCATTTTGAGAATAAATAAAATGTTGATGTTACTGTTTTGTGAACTGCAGTATATAAACAACACACCACCGGAAGCTCTACAGGGCATTTATTTTTTAGTATTTTCTTTACAATTTTTTTAAAAAATGATGTGTATTTTTTTAACATTCTCACTGAAATGTACCATTTTTTTTATCAAAATACATCTGAATTGATCCCACGGGGTCTGTGAGCGTTGAAAGAGGGTTTTATTATCGTAGGCCGATGTGCTGCTAGCCTCTCCTGCTCTCTTTTGACTTGTGGGGCATTCACAGGCTTTTATTTTTTTCTCTCTCACATTTTCTGTGACATGTAAGCATTGAAGCATTTCCCCTTTGGGCAGTGTTAAGCCTGATACTCTTTTCAGTGTTTCTGATGCCCTCCCTACAACCAGCGCTGCTGCTGCTGAGGCTCCATTACTCGTGTGCCTCGTGGGGAAATATTTTCACAGGCCCACACTTTGGCACTGCTGTTGGTTTGCTGCTGTTGTAAACTGTGAACACTTACGGACTCAGCATGGAGTGGAACACTAGTCAAACCCTTTGCTTGCCATAGTCTGACTTGGTGTGAAGTAAATATACACTGGTAGCATGTGCTCGTGTTTGAAGTGGGTCTGTCCAAGTCTGCATGAGTTTTGACAAAATTTGATTTGATTTTTCTTGTTCTGCCAAAGACAGGATGCCGAGCTGAAGGTGGAGGAGTTAAAGATGCTGAGATTCGCTTAAGGAGAGACAAGGATGGACAGGATTAGGTATTAGCTTTGGAAAAAAAAAGCTAGAGAAGACAGATTGAGATGGTTTGGACATAGTTCAGAGGAGGGACAGTGGATACATTTGTAGAACAATGATCCTAGAGATGGAGCTACCAGGTAGGAGACAAAGAGGAGATTGATGGATGCAGTGAGGGAGGACATGGAGGTAGTTGGAGTCAGAGACGAAGATACAGAGGACAGGTGGAGATGGAAGACAGTGAATCCCTGTAATAACACCTGAAAAAGGCACTCACCAAAAGGAGATTAAAAAAATAAATAAAATTTTTCCTCCAGTTTTTGCCGACTGCAATATGTGTGTTGACTGTCAACTCTAAGTGGATTGGTGGCTGAATCATATAAATGGGTTGAAGTTTTAATTTGATTAACTTCACACCCACATTCATGTGATGATTGTGAGGAGTTTGACAGCCTTTGTCTAAAAGTTTATTCCATCATAAGTTTAATGCTGTTTGTTTTCTCCTGGCGTCTGAGCAGGAAAGGCTTTTAGGCTGTGGCTTTTATTTTATTTTCTGTTCTTCATCCCCAAAAAAAAAAAATCACATTTGTTTTGAGACTTTGTGAACGTCAGATTCGTGTTGCACCGAAGAGATGTGATTGTTTTCTGCATTTGGTGTGTTTTTTCTACAAAACAACCTTCTATGTTGTCACTCTGAATTCTGCACTGACCCACATGTCTGACCTTGGGTTAAAAAAAGAGCTTTGCTCCGTTCTTGAATCTCGCCTGTGGTTCTTTTGCTGACAGAAAACTGTGTAAGTCCACACTGCTGCTGCCTTCTTCATACACTAATGCACAGGAGGCTGCGTTGATTTTATTTTTTTTTTCTTGACAGGGTCTGATGTTTGTTTGTTATCGTTATTATACAGCCCACCATTGTCCACTTGTGTCTGTGGTTTTCTCTTTTATATCATAATAATGGAGCTCTTCAAATGATTTGCAAAACAGTATCTTCACCCAAGCATCTGTGGGATTGAGCATTTGTACTAATATTACTAACTGCAGCACAAACCACGAAGCATGAATTTTATATATTTTTTTTATATATATTTTTATTAAGCAGCATTTTATTGTCTGTTTACAGGATACAGAGGTCAGAAAGGAGAACGTGGGCAGATCGGTCTGGGGTTACCAGGAGATCCAGGACCAATGGGACCCCCAGGTAAGACCATCCAAAGATGGGGTTTCAAACCAACCAATAATTATAAATAAGGGAATTTTCAAAAAATTTAACAAATACTAGTCATTCATCCACTTCTGCTTGTCCGTTGCTGGGTCGCAGTGAGAGCCTGGGCCTCTCAAATCACATTGCACCATATTGTGACCCTTTCTGTGGGTGGTGAGTCCACAAGACGTTATGTCAGGATGGTGCTGAGCACAACTCAGATGCCACTGAGCAACTCAGTGGCAGCTGGTGGATTCGAACCTGAAGCCAAGAGGAAGTCTGGTCCCTTAACCACCAGGGTTAGGGTTCAGGAAAATGTATAAATCATTCAGATGAGAATTTGAAAGGTTAAATATAATTAATTTTAAGATCTGTGATTAATTATTGGGTAGTAATTACTTTTTTTTCAGTTTTTTCATTTGAGTTTTATATTTGACAGTGGTGGCCTAGTGGTTAAGGAAGCAGACCTGGCAGCAGGTTCGAATCCACTGAGCTGAACGTAGCACCTTTCCCCAACCACATAATTTCAAGTGGGCTCACCACCCACAGGAAGGCTCACAGTATGGTGCGGTGTGATTTGGGTGGCAGTGGTGGAGACTGCTGCCTCTGCAACCCAGTAACAGATAAGCATATATTTTTATCTCTAATAATTCTTTCACAGACAATTGAAACAAAGCTCAGTTTCGCAGGAAGGTAGTTACACCACTACTGCCCTCTAGTGGGCTGCAGTTGACCCATCAGGTGCTGTCTGTGTGTCAGAGACTAAAAAGGGCTTTATTTAGTAAATCTCAATAATTAAACCTAATGTGAGTGACTTGGTGCTCTGTGGAACTGCAGCACAGTGAACGTTCTGCACGTTTTGTCAGTGTTGGGTCTGTGTCTCTGTTTGGCAGCGTTCAGCTCTGACATGGCACCAGGATGAAGGGCTTTGTTTAGTGATGTGACTTAACTTTTCGGCTCAAAGTGGAGAACGAAGCGTGCGCTGAATATGGGAGAGCCGTGAACGTGTCACATCTCAAACCCCACATTTAGTCTCAGCCCTCATTTGGCATCTCAGCATGTTGGCGATTACCACTGCTCTGGGATCGTGTCGTGTTTGCTAAAGCTGAAGGAGAAAGTGCTGCCGTGTCACAGCGCTGACGTCCCTTCCAGTTTAAGTGTTTTCTCAAACAAAAGGCTCAGATGGCAGCCTGTTCTCTGAGTTAAAGAAACATCTTAAAGTTCACTGATGCTGTTTCTTACATCATCAGTCTTTCAATGAAATGCGTACATTTGTCTGTGAATATAAAGCAAAACAGAATCAGTGGTGATTGTAATACACACAAAGCAATTCTCCTTATTCACCGTTAAATAACAAAATGGTAAAAATTAGACTATATTGTGTATCCCAATCAACAATTTAGCTGATGTTGTAGGTAACAATGCATTGAAACTTTTCTTCTGTCTTCGAAAATGGCCTAAAAATGCATTTCAGAATTCGTCCGAAAGACTTTAATCACTGGAACAAAATGGTTGAAACAAGTTTCTATAACAGATTGTGTTTGGTCTGGACATATTTTAATATTGTACAACATACAGCACCCAAGAAAATGATCGAGGCAGTGATGAATGCGAAAAACATGATTGCGATAATTATTTGTTATAACATAAGTTAAATAAGTGTTAATTTGTGTAATTGCAGTCCCATAAATGCCACCATACTAACACTTATTCAGCTGCAGGAATTGAAGAAAGAGACATTTTTTTTATGAATAACTCCTGATATTTTGTGGACGACTGTTTCATTGTTAGCCCATTAACGCGACATAAACCTATTCATTCATCTACGTCCTCTTATCCATTACTGGGTCTCAGGGGCAGTAGACTTCACAACTACCACCGTACTGTGGACCCCAACCTAAAGCCTTGAGGACCCTAATTCCCCTTTTTAACCACCAGGCTACCACTGCCACCTCATGATACTAATGTTTGGCAAAATAATTTGTTTGTTTTCAGCCTTTATTTTCCTCACTTTTCACCAAAGATTTGTATATTTTGGTGCATCACCAGTTAAAGTACAAAATAGTGTAGATCTCAGTGTTGAATTGTCGACACTCAGAATTGTTTGATTTTCTTTTCCTATGTCTTTTATTGTACTTAAAGTCGTCTAGACAGGAGGAAACACGGTGTTAATTTCCACCCATACACTGCGATGATTCATAATTCTGCTTCAGTCTTGGAAAAGTTAGTCGACCTCCTCAACAAACTGCTGTCAGTGCCTTCAGAGCCTTTCTCTCCCCGGTCTTTGCAGCTCTCTCTCTCTCAGATTTACATGTCTCTGTTCAGCAGGAGATTATGACAAAGCAGAATTTGCTGTCACTCAGCGAAGGACACTTTGTACTCTTTGACGTCCATATGAAGGATGCTGTCCTGTGGCTCCTACAGGTTCACTGGAGACTGGGATATATGAGTGTTATACAGGAGTTTTCAATTTTATCAGTTTTATTATCAGAGAGACAGAAAGCCCTCCTGGAGGACTGCAGCTCTGGAGGAGCACATGAGGACATTCAAGGCCTGGAGAACAGAACTCGGACATCTCTGAGAAATTAAACTAATAGTTTAGTGTGAGTGATCACAATGTCTTGCTTGTCTTCCCCAGTCCAGTGAGTGGCCAGCGTACGATTTTTTAGTTGTACGATGATTGTCCGTCTGGCCTGATTGTTGGCTTGAGTCACGCGCCCTGAGTCGTGCAGTGTACACAGGGTTACGACAAACGATTATCATCTCACGATCGCCTGTGCTAACACGTGCGAACATAGATAAAGAAAAAAAGGGTAAACAGCGCGGAACAGCATGGCAGTATGACGAGACATTTCCTGGTCCATCATTGTCAGTATTGTGACTAACGTGTTACTTGTAACGCCGTTACGTAACAAAACTACTTTTCTCCGTAACTAATAACGTAACGTGTTACCTTTCCCATTCAGTAACGCTGCATTGAAAAGGAGCAATGATTGGTTGACATAGGGAAACACTTCAGGCTAAGCCAATCAGAAAGGGACCTGGGCGGGTCTTCTTGCCTTTTAGGGAATAAACAGTCTCACATGCATGCAACGCGATACGGCAGCACACACCCACACTCTATTGGCTACGCTGCCAATAAAGTGTTGTGTAATTGTTGTTGCACTGTCAAAAATCGGATCGTTAATTGCTATAAGAATGTAGTCATTTTATATAGTCATTGTGCTGCTAATATATCTATTATTGAAAGTAAAGTAACTAGTTATTAGTTACTTTTATAATTTAGTAACTAGTAACGTAACTAGTTACTTTTTCAAAGCAGTAACTAGTTAAGTAATAAGTTACTTTTTTGAAGTAACTTGCCACTGATCATTGTCACAAGACAATTTGTTGGAGAATTATTTTTTGTTCATCATTATTCTCGCGTCTCAGACGAGTATTCCTATCTCCCACTTTGGGCTCCTTCCTCCACCTCCTTCTCAATGGATCACAACATTTGGAATAACCGTGAAAGTTTTCTTCTAGAAATCCAGAAAAAACATCCCCCTCCTCGTCTTTATTTATATTATATTTCCTTACATTACAATACATTTAGCAGACACGTTTAGCCAAAGCAGTTCTGGCTGCAGGCGTTGGATTATTCAGATTATTTTTGCCACAATTGAAAAAAAATCACACATTGTACGCCAACTTTATTTAGTTGTCCTTAGGTCAGGCCCACCTGTGGTGCATAAGTCGCCTTGTACTGTAGCTAGTTGGCAAAGTTGTGATCGCAACAGTGCGGGGATGGCAACCTGTCACTGCAACATTGATTTAATAAGGCGAGAAGGGGAAAAGAGCCTCATTGGATTATTGCTCTGTGCACCTTCCGACGAAATTGCCTTACACTGTTGATGGATGTGATGGTGATGAAAAGGAGAAGCTGTGTTTACAGGAGAGATGAACAACAACAACAGCAGCAGCGTGTAAGAGTCTCTTCATGTCCTGACAGACTGTGAAGGGGTTTAACATCCTGCCTGAAGGCGAGAAGATCGCCAGTCTTCTCTGGTGGAGTTTGCATGTTCTCCCCATGTGTTGGTTCACCTCCTCCAGGTTCAACCTTCGCTCCAAATTGACCGTAGGTGTGACTGTAAGTGTAAACGGTTGTTCATCTCTACATGTGGTCGTACCGTACAATGGACTTGTCCAGTGTGTACCCTACCCTCGGCTGATGACTAATGGGATCGGCTCTAACACCCTTGCTGCCCGGGCAAAAAAAAAAAGAAGGTTGAAGCTGTAGAAGATGGATGAAGGCTGCACGTAAAACTAAATAAGAAGTAAAAAACCATTCGTCTTGTTTTTAAGAGAGCTTTAAAACACGTGTTGGTGTCAAAGAGAGAATGAATCATGACTTTAAGGAAAGTGTTTAACGTTATCTTATTATAGTGAATTTTACTTGAGAAAATATCAAATACGATGGGATGAATGCGCAACGGGAAAAAGCATGAGTTACAACTGTGAGTCCCAAAAATTAGATTTAATTTTCTAGGACTCAAAACTGATCAAATGTGACAAGACCTAAAAAAAAGATAAGATAAAGATTTAGAAATTGCGTCTTCTTTCTGTAATCCTAAAAAAATCATTTCAATGAGGATGTGAGGACTGTGGAAACATTGAAGATTTAGTTGCAACTTTTAGATTATATTGTATTATATTAACCAGGGAAATGTGTAGTAATGAAATATGTTTGATTCTTGATCAGAAGTTAGGATATTAACAGTGAATCCAGCAAATATTTTGATTTTTTATGGTAGCAATCAGTGTTGGGCAAGTTACTTTAAAAAAATAAATAATAATTATTTTACTGGTTACTGCTCTGAAAAAGTAACTAGTTACATCACTAGTTACTAAATTATGAAAGTAACTAATAAAAAGTTACTTTACTTTTAAAACACATGTAAAAAGTTTAGTGTTGTGTTCCTTAGCAACTATCATAATGAAATGTAGTGGTACAATAAAAACAAAATAAATCTTCCTTGTGGGTATGTGCTGCTGTTCCGCGTCGCGTGTGTGAGACTGTTTATATTCCTATAAGGAAAGAAGACCCGCCCAAGTCTCTTTCTGATTGGCTTAGCCTGAAATGTTAACCTATGTCAACCAATCATCGCTCCTTTTCAACGCATCAGTTCCACACCGCTGCCACACAGTCCTCTCTCCATGGCCGGGAGACACCGTCCATTTGACGACCCCTTTTACACCACAGTAACAATAATGGCGTTACTGAATGGAAAAAGTAACGCGTTACAGTATTAGTTACCGAGAAAAGTAGTTTTGTTTCGTAATGGCGTTACAAGTAACATGTTAGTCTCAACACTGGTAGCAATAAACAGGAACTGGTGATTTCTATAGGGGATTCTCATTGGATTATGTCAGACAACCATGGTAAAGCATTTCTATTTGCGGGTTAATCTTCTTATATGTGCTTAACACCATTGAGAGAGCGAGACACCTGAAGTACACGCAGGGTCGGCGCTCAGCTCCGTGATTGACAGCTGAACCGCTCATAACTGCCGACATTCACTGACATTGTCGAAAACTCGTCTATTGTGTTATTGTTCAATCAAAGCACATTTTATTCTTTGTGTTCCTCCAAACGGCACAGTAAATTCTCAAACCGGGGCTCACCTTCCATTGACAGAGCTAATAATTAAGATAAAGTCCTCAGGAAATTGTTAAGAGAGGTCACGGCGGTAAAGATGTCTCGTTAAAAACAGGTTCCTTCGGAAGTTCTCCAGCGGGACCTGAGCTCCACCAATAGTTCTCCGTTCGTAATTCATGTATCGCAATTATAAAAACACAAGGCAGCAGCAAATCATTACTACAAAAACCACGTCCGGATGTTGTGGTCTCACCACCTGCAGGAAGGGTTACAGTAGGGTGCAGTGTGATTTGGGTGGCAGTTGTGGAGAACGCTGCAACAGATGAACATATGAAGATGAATGAATGAATAAATTCTCGATGTTTTGTTCAGAAACTGTTTAAACCTCAAGTTTATTTGTTTGTAAGTAATATTACGGTGGCAGTAGTGGCCCAGTGGTTTGGGAAGCGCACCTGAGTCAACAAGGTTTCGGGTACGAATCCATTCATTGCCAGGTTGCCACTGAGGTGTCTCTCCAGACCCTCATAACTTCCTGTGGGCTCACCAACCATAGGAAGGCTCACTGTATGCGGACAGCATGACAGTTTAAACATCGTCCAATAGATGTCAGCATTTAAGTTATAAGAAAAAAATCTTCTTTACTTTCTTCAATTCCTGCACCTGTGTCCAACTAAACAGGCACAGGTTTCACAATGACTACATGAAACATTGGTGTCTCTGCAGCTGTTGATGAGTTGTTTATTTTCGTAATAAAATTATTTTTACCAACTCTCAGTCCTGACAATGTTTAACTTTCTATGAAGGTCCTCCAGGCATCTCCTCCCATGGACCTCCTGGCTCTCCGGGACCCCGTGGACCTCCTGGTACCTGCAACCCCAGCGACTGCCTCCTTCCATCCTTATGAGGCCGACGGAGAGATTCTGGACAGTTGAAAGTAAAGATATCAGGATGAGAGCGGCGGAACCACTTCATCTGGTTCTGCTTCTTTGTTGATAAAGTCCTTCTTTATCAAACCCACTCACAACGGATCTCTTTTGTTCACCTTATAATAACATTTGATGCAGCGTGTGTTGTTGTTTTGTTGGAGGATCGGTGTAAAGTTTCTTCAGAATGCAGCGGCAAACCTTTGGGGATTTCACCCTTTTTCTTTTAACTTATTTTCGTGTTTTCACATCTCCTACTGCGATGTGTAATGCATTCCTTGTCATCTCTCATTATTTCTTTTTCAAAACCACGAAATGACTTTGTTTTGTCCGATTCAGTCCTGTTTGAAACATTATCTTAATTATTTGTTTTCCTTCTGAGCAGGCGTGTCTATGCACTCCTTTGTTCTCCTCGCCTGTTTTTCAGATAAGCGCGAGTGTGTGTTTCAATCTGTGTGTGTGTTTGTGCTGGAGCTTCTATCTTTGTGGGGACCAGTTTGACTTTTTAGACCTCCAACCTGTGCTGGTCCTCAGACTTCCAGGTTTAACAGAGCTTTTGAAAAGGTTGAAACAAACTTTTTAATGGAGATCTGTTGATGATTCTTTTTGTGGGTTTAAAGGACTAGGACGGGCTTTTTTATATGGGTCGATTATGACCAACAAGACGGTCCCACAGCTGTGTTTGTGGTTTCAAGATCAGATAATGGTGCTTGGTAGGAAATGTTGCTATGTATCATGTCAATATGCATCTTATCTTTACTGCAGTTTGATCTTCCTATATATCTGTAAACCATGTAACAATGGTCCAAGATACAAGCAACACTGGGCTTAAGAGTTCAGCCCAATGTTATCCAATCATCTCTGAGCTCAGCTGGTTTTTCTATGCCTGTGTTCCTAGTCCACCACCAGAAAGAGTAGTGAATATTGCGATATATTAACAAACCTAAGTGAACTGGTACTATGTAAGTTTAATTTTATAGAGTACACATCTATATTAGGGATATTCAAGAAGAACGTTTGCCAATATGATGATTAGGATATTGCCAAAACCAAGAAAATGCAATATTTAACACATCATAAAATGCCCCCTTAAAGTTAATTCATTTTATTTATCTTTTTTTTTTATTTTAGTGCCTCAGCAAAGACCTCTAACCCACAAAAAACAGGTCTGCGACCCACTTGTTGAGAACCACAGGTCTAAACACTTAATTTCATATTCCAGTATCAACTGATACTCCATCTCTAGTATCATTCTTCTACCAATATATCCACTGTCTTTCCTCTGAATATGTCCAAACCATCTTAATCTGTCTTCTCTAGCATTTTCTTCAAACAGTCCTGTCTGTGTTGTCCCTCTAATCACCTCATTCCTTATCCTGTCCATCCTTGTCTCTCCTAAAGAGAATCTCAACATCTTTAACTCCTCCACCTTCAGCCCCGCCTCCTATCTTCTGCCTATTAGTAATGCCTCTAAATATATCATATCATATAAGAATATCATTAAGGCTTTTAGAATTTTAGGTTTTAAACGTGACTTTTACATGCCCTTCATGTTAGATGAAACAAACACTTCATCTTTCTGCTCTTGACTTGGTCTCTGTGTCCAATTTTGGGACCCATTGAGGCCCAGGAGTCCAAAAGTTTGCTCACCTCTGTTTTTTTTTCTTAATATTAGGTCAAGATCGTAATATCCTATCCAATATAATCAGACATCTCTAATTTATATATTTTCTCTGCTCAAACTGGAAGGTACATTTCGAGCCGTTTCGTTCTGTCCAGTGACATAAGAATTGCAAAGGACTGAAAAAAAAAAAAAAAATCTAGGACGCAGCTGAAAGATGCAGCCATGACCTCAGACTTGTTCACTTGAGAACCACGAGGCTGAACAGAATGTACGATCACGTCAGCGAGTGTCCTCACAAAGATCGGAGTGCGTGTTTGTGCCAGTGAGTGTGAGATCTGACGATATGCACTGTACGTGTGACAAATCACCATATTTTGGACTCTCTTTATGCAACCAAAGTGCAGCAGATGCAGCTAATGTGGAATTTATTTATTCATAGCCTGTTGATAAGAATGTATTAGACCAGGGGTCTCAAACTCAAATAAGTTGAGGGCCACCACCCACACTATCATGTCACCGAAGGTCCGCGTCAGCTTTCGGTGTTCAATACAAAAGAAAAAAAATATAATAAAAAAAATCAGATTCCCATAGATTCTGTGTAATACAACACTGAACCACTAGGGGGCTGTGGATCAGGGTGTTAAGAATTACAAGATTTACTATAAAATGTGGAGAACAAATCTATAAAATATTATTAAAAATTCAACTTTGACATCAAGGTGGGGGCCGCAAAATATCGTTCCATGGGCCGCAAATGGCCCACGGGCCGCGAGTTTGAGACCTCTGTATTAGACAGAAAATATTGATAGGTGTAGAAATTATAATGTGGATATTCCAGTAATGATTTTACTGGGTGCCACATGTTTCTGTTTGTTTTGTTTGTTAAAATAATCCACCAACCGTGTTTGAACGCTTCACTAACAGATGCTGATTAATGAGGTCTCATGTCAGTGTCGTATAAAAACCTTCCATGTTTTAAGGCACAGGCAACAAGGTCAGATTTGTCTGCATGAGAATCCTATATTGAGTTTAATTGCTGGTGCGAGGCCTCGCGCGTCGACCTTCACTGTTGATTTCAAACTGTAAATAAGCTGAAGAATCTTTGAACCTTTTTTGTCTAATGAGGAAAAGGATGGGACCTTTGGACACAATCACAGTATCAAAGCATGTTCTTAATGTGTCAGGGTCACATGACGCATTAAAACCGACTCTGATTTTTTTTCCTTTTCTTTTTTTCGTTCACTGTTTACAAAGTGTCGTGTATGTATGATGATTTCTCTGGTTCGTATGTATATTTTTGATTTGCAGCCATGAGAAGGAAATCGGACGACTACGCTTGCAGCATCTGCATCAGACTCATCAACGTAACTGAACTTTTCTCTCTGTCACGGCCCACATTCTGGTGTTTGTGCATTTGATTTTTTTTGGGCGGGGGGAGCGGTTATTTTATTATGGAAGTTTGGATTTATTTTATTATTTATTTGATCATTTTTAGGAAGTTTTGACGTAGATTGTGTGACTATGTGGTGTAATTTTGCGACAATTGGTATATATGGTATTGCATATATATCATGGTATATATATTCCATGACTGTATTTATATACAGTCTATACGATATATATATATATAGACTGTATATATATATATATATATATATATATATATATATATATACATATATATATATACATACAGTTATGGAAGAATGATTATTAGACTTGTTTCTTTTTTTTCTTCAATTTCTTGTTCATTTAAATGCATTGTTCCACTACAGGAGTATTACATTGGTGGGGACAGTGGTGGAGAAGTGGTTGTAGGTTGTTCCAGGTTTGAAACCATCAAGGTGGTCCAAGCATGGCACCATCCACACTCACTCCACCCCAGGTGCCCAAAGCTGCCCACTGTTCCTTACTTGAAGAATACAATAAAAAACTTGAAATATGTCTAAAAGCACTGTATTTGTCATAGCTCTAGATCACAGGTGTCAAACTCAGGCCCGGGGGCCAAATCTGGCCCGCAGTGTAATTATATTTGGCCCGCCAGTTTATATCAAATATGTACTAGAGTTGGACCACTAGTATAAAGCCCTTACATACTGGTAGGACTTTGGGTAGTATTAGTGATACAGATAAAGGCAAATACCTCTGATGTGTGTTTTGTTTCGGATTTCATTTTTGTGTTGATACTATTATGTTGCTGTTACAAATTCATTGTCCCAAAAAAATCATCATTTAATCAGGGGCAACACTCAAGGACAGGCAAACCAGGCAGTTACTTGGGGCTGCAGCCACTAGGGGGACTGTGGGCGGAGCAAACATTTTTTTGCTTTGGGCACTGATTGGTTCAGGTCCCAGCAATATCTTGCAGGGAGCCCCAAGAAACCTAAGGACTGCCACTGCACTAAATATCTGGAGATGGGGAAATATTTATTTTATTTAAGTTTGGCCCGTGACTTGATGTCGATTTTTAATTGTGGCCCACCGTGAAATTGAGTTTGACACCCCTGCTCTAGATGTAAGACCATGGGAAATCTCTTATGTTGAAATCTTATTAGCTATGTTTGTTGTTATCATTATATTTGTCCAAACATTGTATCTTTAGTGGAACGAGGCATTAAAACGAGCAAGAAATTGAAGAAAATAGCAGGGTGGTGTAATAAGTCTGTATACCTACATATGAATGTATACATAAATATGTCTGCCTGTAGGGCTACATACATATATGTGAACTTGGAGTGTTTTGTACTGATTTCTTTCAGTTTCATACACTATTTCACAAACTCAAAGACCTCAGATCTTAACACCCAACGATGTTCAAAGTAGATTTGGTGGGTGCGTCTGATGTTTTCTGTTCTTTGTTTCCGTCATAAGGAACAGTTTGACGATTTCCTTTTTCGTTCTTTTCATGTCTGTCTTGGCAGAATGTCGTCATCCTGCTTTCACACCTGTAAATTATCATTTCATTTTAAAGCTGCAGAGAATTTATTTTTTTTCTTCTTTCTTTCTTTAATCATGCCAGGCAAAGACTCCTCTGGTACATGCCCTGTGTATATGTGTGGTGATACAAAAGTCCATTCTATTCGTGAGCCAAACGCGCCCCCTGCTGCAGGCTTGAGCTACTACTGCTTCCGTAGGCCATGAAATAACATTATTGTTTTCTTTTGTTGAATACAGCCCTTTCATCTGGCTGATTTTCATGTTTGGTTTTTAATAGCTTCCCCCCTCAGAGACAATAACAAGGACCTTGACTAAATTCAAATGAGTCTGCATTAGGAAACTCATTTGTGAACTTTTTGGTGCACTGATGAGAGGGAAGCTGGAATGAAAGATGAATTGAATTAGGCTGGAATTGATATTAATGCCTGTTAGTTTGTGTCTTCACTTGAGCTTTTTTTCATTTCTGTAACTTAAGAGAACAGAGCAAAACAAACGTCGTCACAGTCCATTTGGTGGCGACAGTTTCTCACGGCAACTGGAAGAAGTCGGAATGAAAACTTGTCCGGGTGAAATGTTCCACATCTGAAATGCAGTCGGCTTCAAGCTTCACTGTCTTCACTGTTACTGTATCTAAACCTGATGTTTGCTTTTTTATTAATATTCTAATCCGGTAAATGAGTTTTAAGGAGGAATGGAAGGGATAAACTTCTGAGCATGAACTTTTGGATTAAACACATCTGCCTGCTGCCTTTTCCTGTGCTGCGTGACCGCGGTTTGTGTTGTTTTCTCTGATAATCTACCTCACTCTTGGTTAACCACATCTACATCATGAGCTACTTAGAAAGAAAACAATATTAACACTCATCTGTTGCCTTTAAAAAAAAAAAAGAAAAATGCAATTAAAAAAGACACGGTTTTGTTCCAGGGATCTCTCACAGTCCTGGGTGTCGACTGTTGTTTGTGTCATTTAGTTTAGTGATCTGTTAGATAAAGAGCAGAGGCAGAGAAAGGCCTGCTCTAAAGTATAGTCGAGTGTGTGTGTGTGTGTTTACCAGATATCAGAGGTAATATTTTACACTTTTCTTTGCAGCATCTTTTATCAACACTGATTAATGGCTCCTGCCTTAGACATGTGCAATAAATGTTATTCAGTGCTTTATATCCTGTTTGTTGGTGTTTTTCTTCCCACTAGTTGTAGATGTTTCGCAACCAGCTTTTATAAAGCTGTGCCCGGACGAATGAGGCTGTTCATTTATTCATTGGGAATGAAATGGATGAAAATGAGAACACGGGTACGGTTTGTATTCTGTGGGAGCCGCTGGTTTAGTTTTAAAAGGAAAGTGGAAATATTTCACCGTGACACGACATTTACTGGGTGTTTCTCAGCTTTCAACGTTATCAAACAATTGACCACATTTAGTGTAGAAATGTCAGAATACAAAGTATCAATTTCTCGACTTTTTTTTCGTTTTAGACGCAGAGGCTCAGTGGTTAAGGAAGCACACTTGGGTCTGCAAGGGTTCAGGTTCGAATCCACCAGAGTGAATATACAAAAAATTGACATCTCACCATAGTGCCAAGTTTTTTCATCATTCAATCATACATTTATATATATATTAATTGAAGCCAAATTTATCTATAATGTATGTTTACAATATACCTACTCTTCATATCTTACTGTGGCACAATATAGTTAAATATTTATCGTAATGCAGGATCAGGAATGAGGTGATTAGAGAACCGGAAGGATTGGAGAAAAAGCTAGAGAAGACAGATTGAGATGTTTGGACAAGTTCAGAGGAGGGACAATGGATAAATTGGTAGAAGAATGATCCCAGAGATAGAGCTACCAGGTAGGAGACAAGGAGATTGAAGGATGCAGTGAGGGAGGACATGGAGGTAGTTGGAGGTAAAATAGAAAATTGATGAAAAACATTGATTCTTGCAAGAATTTATAGCAAACTAAGGCCCGTGGGACGAATGCGGCCCATTTACCTTTGCAATCCAGCCTATGAAAATAGTCTAAATTACATAATTGGGTTGTATTGTAATTACTCTTGTTTTTTTTTCCTGCAATGCCTACGATTTCTCTATAGATGGCGTAGAAAGGGCTAAAAGCATTTAAGCGTTTTACATCTGATAATCTTTACAGAAACATTCTCTCTATTTGCTCCTTACCCGACCCTGATGTCCAATGTTTGGACCAGCTGTGGCCTGCGGGTCAACCGTTTGTCCACGTCTGGTATAGAATAAAATTCATACTTTAATCAAAATTATTTTAAACACATATTATGATCTACTTGGTAATTACCATAAACAACTTTTGGTTACCCCCC
>JAFBJS010007382.1:59447-79486 GCA_016785265.1 Paraplagusia blochii
CTGTGTTTTCCCCCCTCTGTGTGTTGCTAATCTAGGTCACAATTGGATGGCTCGTCTCTGAGCGGAAAATAAATCCAGCCAGCGATCGCAGAAGGCCTTATCCAACTGTTTACAACCGGACCGGGTCGATATCCACAGGAGGTGCTGGAATAAACAAACCATAAACGCTGTGGCGTCTGCTGGCCGGGAAGATTACGACTGTAACAAAGATTAATTTAACAACCTGCGCTAATTGTCTCAGAAACTTTAGTTAACAGCAAATATGATCCGACCCTAGGTGCTTCTCTCCCCTGTAATGGAGAATAATGAGCAATAGAAATACTGCTGGCATTTTTTTTTTGTCCCTGTTAGGAGTTTGCAGCGAGCGAACCAGCAGGATGTGATTCCAGGAATGAAGCGATAGGCTGTATCTGTGTGTCTGTCTAGAAGGAAACTGGGCAGAGAAAGAAGGAAGGAGTGGAGACTTGTTCTTGGCCTTAAGTCAAACCTGAGCCTCTTGATGAATGTAAGAGACTTTGGCCTTTTACCCGCGCGCTTTCTATCAGTTGCTTCTCTCCGACATTTGGCCGCACGTCACAGCTGAACTCTTTAATCCGGCATCCCACTGGCTTTTTTTTTGTGATAACATTCTTTTTTGTCCTTAACACCGCCCTGTAACTTAAACACACTGCTGATAACAACTCAACTCTGACTATAATAACATCTAGCACAGAGGTGTCAAACTCAGGCCCGGGGGCCAAATATGGCCTGCAGTGTAATTGTATTTGGTCCGTAAGATTATATCAAATATATACAAGAGTTGGCCTCCAGTATATAGTCAGAGGTTGAGTTATTAGTGTGTTATAGCCCTGACAATTTTTGTTTTTAGATCTTTAAAAAAACACCAGGATCTGGAAAGGCTGCAGATAATAGCAAATACCACTGATGTCTGTTTTATTTCACATTAATTTCTCCTGTGTTGATAATATTAAGCGACTTTTCCACATTTTGTGTTCCCGAAAACAAATTTTTTACATAATTACCTGAAGACAGGCAAGCTGGGCAGTTGCTTGGGGTTACTGCCACTAGGGGGCCAAATATTGGTTAAAAAAAAATATTTTTTGCTTTGGGCACTGACAGGATAGGGGCCCATGCAATATCTTGCCCCTGCTTTGATATCTGGAGGAGGCAAAATATTCAATTTTTTTTTCCGATAAATATTTAGTCTGGCCTGTGACTTCATGCTAGTTTTTTTTATTGTGGCCCACTGTGAAATTGAGTTTACAATATGAAGGGCAAATATGTCTGCAATAAGCATCAACCATTTTATTACTGGCAAAAAGAAAATTGTACAACATGTTATTCTATACGGAACCACAGAATTATTTGTCATTTCCTACAGATGCATACCTTATTTTGAGAACCTAATTAATTGATTTGAATTGTGGTCAGCGTTGTTGCAATCTTTTGTTTCTAACTAACCTAACCTAACCTTTTTAAAGAACATTTAGTTCTTTAGTCATCTTAAAAGAATTCCTCAGACAGAGTGCCACACGTTGGTCACAGTGGGTGGTGCAGGTGGTAGTTGTTCGCAGGAGTGGTGGGTCATTCCCATTTAGCTCTGAACATCACACAGCGTTGCTCAGGTCCATTTGTCGGCCGCCTGCCTGCCTTCAGCCCCTGGTCCTCCTCTTGTTTTCTTTGTTAACTGCCCCCATCTCTCCACTTTTCCCCTCTTTGCCTCCTGTGTCGACACAGACACACACCACAGTGTGTTACACTAGTACAACTGCAGAGAGCAACTTGGCCTGGAGCAGTGACTGTGATTCGCCTTCAATCTCAGCTGTGAGCTGGAACCACCTGAGGCTGGAGATGAAACCTGGCTCCTTAAACTGCCTCTTTTATCTACACCATCTTTTTACCTAGTTAGAGCAGAAGGAGAGGGAAACTACCAGCAAGACAGGGGGCAACTTTTAGACTCAGTGAATGTGCACATAAAGAGTGGGAAATGTATGCAGTGACAAGGTTAACCCAGACCTACGGCATAAAATACAGACAGTGGCCAACACACAAACAAAGGCTGTTCATATACAGAAAAAAAAAATCATTGTATAATTGCCATTTGAAGGCCATTTAAAGATCATTACTACTCTAAAGTACTTACATCCCCTAAGGTTGACGAGAAACAGGACATAAAACAACACATAAACACGATTGTACGATATAGAATAAAAAAATAACTGTAGTATCATATTGTAACTTGACTTTATGGCCAAGTCGATGTACATACATAGACGATGGAGCACTAGGGTGTAGTTAGTGGGGCACAGTTGTCAGCCATTGAAGTATCAGCCGTGATAAATAAAGTTAACATGGACGGAAACAAATTTCGGAGTACGAAACCGGCCGTGCTTGGATTTTCCCAGAGATTCATGTAAGAATGAACCTGGCGAGATGAGTAAAATATGTTTTGGAGATACTGGAGCAGCTTCACATTGGTTTTAGTTGATAAATATGGACACAAAGTTTAAAATACTTACACAAAGTGGCATTTCACAAACATTTCTGGACGTTCGTTGGTGGCTTATATCTACAAATATTTGTAAGTCAGGTGTTTTTAACTTTGGAAACTGCTGTATGTTAATGTGCCTCTCTTTATCTAATAGAAGTGTGTGACATTGGTATGAGCTGTGCAGACTTGTACCAGATCAGGATTGACATCACATTCCTGCTTCATCAAGGTGCAGGAAGAGCTGTGACCTTTAGCTCCATCACTGTAACCCAGACAGTACCTGACGTGGTCTCTCATACTGGAAAAGTCAATGGGTGGAAATAAAACATTAGTTCTGTTGGATGGTAACCGTACAGTGGGGGTCATCGTGAGGCAGGAACCGTCCTGCCTCACGATGTGATCTGATGTGGCTGTGCTGCAGCCGTGCTGCTGAAAAAAGGTTTTAAGAGATTAGAAAAAAGCTTCAGTGGATGTGTAGCAACGTGGATGGGAAATATTTTACTTAGCATGACGGTCAAAGTTCACGGTAAGTTAGTTGGAAGCCTAACCAGCTGAAAACCACTTGTGTGATACGGAAATGCTGCCAATGCTGAGGAAGTATTCCACCGAGTCAGGGAGGAATCCAGTCCTCCAAGGGTTGGGGGCGCGGAAACCGGGCATCCGACACAGTTATGCTTCAGCACTTTTTAATTTAGACCTGGCCTGGTCTGTAGCGTAGCATTAATGAAAGTCACTTTAGGCTTCCCTGTCGTCCTCCAACCCCTCCTTCAACCTGTCACGGGATTCGGCCGTTTCACAGTCCAATATTCGCAGACGGATCAAATACGGTTGTCTGGAGGTTCACGTCTGACTTTGTGCAATTAGTTATTTCCAGTTGAAAATGTGAATGTTGCTTTAATTTAAGTGTTTTTTTAAGGTTTTCAAAAGTGGTCTAGTCGACTTCAAACTTCCAATGGCAGTTCTTCGACTTTACTGGACAATCTGGTCAAAATAGAGCTGTTTCACTGAAGAAGAATGATATACAGCAAAGGCAATATAATTGTTTTTCTTCAGTTTCCTGTTCATTTTAAGTGCCACTGAAGGTGTATTACCTCAAATATACATGCCTGAAGGCTCTGTTTTGGGCAGAAAATGCCATATCTATTGGCGTAATAGCTGAAGTGATTTTGGTTGTGGAAAACGACAAGATATCATGTCTGAAAAGAACGACTTTTGTAGTAATCATTACATTTATCCAAGCAAATGCAGTGGTAGAAAGAAATAAGCATTTTTCTAGGACTATAAATTATATCATTGAACCATAGATTACAAAAGTAGTCAGGAATTTTCATTTCTACTTCTTTGATGACATCAGAAAGCCTGTTGGTGTGTAGACTACCGTTGGCAATCCAGCGGTCAAATGTAGGTTACACATCTTTTTTGAAAATTTTTGTTTTCAAATTATTGTATTTTACAATTACATAGTGTTACTTAGTTGTATTTTATTGCATATCTCTTGCTGCATACAATCGAATATTAACAGACTGGCAAAATATTTATTAGCTACAAGGATGTTTTAAAAACATCTTAAAATTAATAATTATAAAAAGGTCCAGTGTCCTCTGTTGGTCCCCCGGAGTAATGTCCACTGAGTAATTCAGGTGTAAATGGACATTTAATTTGCTGAATAAAGTCAGAGGCGTGGTGGAGTGGGATACTCTACTCTGCACCATCAAACTTTGTGACTCAGCGTCCAGAGTGACAGTTGCATCGTTAATATTTTTCTGTAAAGAAATAGGACACAGCTGGACGAGAGACAGAGGGACAGAGAGAGATAGAGAGACTCTGTAATGTATGCAGCTCCACACAGTGAAATGAGATTTTTCTCCATCTAAAATGTGTAGAGAAAATCAATGTCAGGTGGTGTGTGTTGATTCGAGGGCAGGCTGCCACATATAAATCAATGGTTGAAATAAACTGCTTTTATATTTTCTCCGAAATGACAGTTATTTTTAAACATTTTAAAGGCTTATGTCTGTAATGAAACCTCCGGGACATGATGTGTTCTACTGTATGATGTCGAAGGTGCAGTCTGTGCTGCTGTCAGTGACTGAAGCCTTCTCCGCACACTTCATTGTTACTCCGCGCACAAACAGGAAGCTGCTCCGATGCATACATTCACACCGCTCTAAGGTCTCTATGCAGCAGAGTGTTCTCTGCCCTCGCAGCTTGAGAGGCGGCGTGCAGTATGTGTATATAACAGAGGGTGTGACACCGTGATTCCTCATCCACTGTTGCCTGCAAACCCTTCTCAGCCCCCAGAGGACACACGCTGCAGCAGGAGGCTCCGGGGTTGTGCATTGCAGTGAAATGCATCTCTTGCTGCTGAGAAACTTCTGGCCACCAAAACATAAACCAAAAAAAAAACAAAATGATACTTTCACAAGACCCAGGGAACATGTGGGGGTGGAGGAGAGTTTGGATTTGGGAGCTATTACAGTTTTTCTGGTTACATTAGAAAGATTGATGGTTCAGACCCGGCCCAAAACATAATGTGTCCCACTCTGATTTAGTGGGAGGCTGTGCTCCCCCTCCATTCTGTTCTGCTGATTTGTGGTTAGGTTTGAAGTGTTTGCTGAGTGTTGGTGTGTGTGCACCAAAATCCCCTGGACCCTGAGAGAAGATGGCAGCAGAGGGGATTTATGTCCATCACTTGACGTGTCATTCTTTCACATTGTGCTCACTTAACACCGTCCAGGAAACAGCCGCTGCTACCGGAACACAGTGTACCGAGAGGCGTGTCCAGAGCTGTGTTTGTTGGCCAGAGTGTTCTGAGGATATTTTAGAAACTCTAAGTGGTATCTTGATAAAGCCCGTCCCGGGGTTTCCCCACATTCTGCACCCCGTGGTGTGGCCGATGTGTTCATCTTGGGCTCTGGTTCTGCGTCCTGAGATCGAGTGTTTGTGACTGATTCTGATGTGAACTGCATCCTGTCATTTTCTCTTCCCGCTGAAGCACTTTCTCCTGTGGCGGCGGGACTCACCCAGACCATGAGCAACAAATATTCACTTAGCATCACTCCATCATTTTAGGGCCAGTGCACAAGTGCTTGCACTTAATGAACTAAATTAATTACTGGATACATTCAAAGTTCAACAGCCACTGCAGTTTTCCCACATTACTGCTGTTAACTTAGTTGTAGCACTTTTTTAAGCTGAGGAGTCACTTTTTTTTAATCCCACCTCCTTAATTCCCACTGACCCCCACTTCCAACAGTGTTGTATCAGCATCATTACATTTGCATACATACAGTTAGGCTTAGACAGACATTGAGATATATGTTGTTGCAAGCAAATAATTGAATATATCAAGAAATGAAATGATAATAAAATGACTTCTACTAAAATAAAGGAGCACGTTGTCAATAGAGCTAAGAAAAATTGAGTACATTTTTTTTCCCTGTTTTACTTAGTTTTCATAAAATTGACTCTGGCAACATCTGTAAGATTTGTCTAGAAACATGTAGCCTATAAAAACCACACTCTTCGTCTTATGTCCTTCTTCTAAAAGGACCAGTAGTTGGCGGTGACCCAGTAGACAAATACAAGTTGATATTCTCTGTAATTTCTTTGTTATTCTTCATGTACTCATTAAGTCTAAGGGATCAGTACCAGTCCATGGTACTGGTCCCACTTGATCCATACCCATATCAACAAAAGAACTGACCAATAGAATGGCTAGGATTCCATCATCAATAATGCAAATATATTTGATTAGGGAATATTTTCTCAGTGAAGACAACAACAATAAACTCAAAATGATGCAGAGTCATTGATACAAAGATTCTTACCTTGTATACCGGTCTGGTAGGAGAAAATTATAGGCTGTTTGCACTTGAAAAATCCTTGTTGTGCCCATGCACAGTTAATTCGGGTAGGAAGATTTTATAGGTAGGAAAATATTTCAGAACACAGGAAATTTCATTTTATTAGGCGTATTTATCTGCCACAACTTAAGGACCGGTTTGTGAAAATAGTATGAGACATTTAACCAGTCCGTGGTGCATAGAAGGTTGGGGAATTTCTTTTTGTGCCAACTCTTTGATTAGAACTTGGGTTTGTCTTGTGATCTGCTGAAAACTGTAAACCTTTTATTTCAGTAGAACCGTGTCCTTATCCTGGTGACTGGGATTTAATTACATTAGCGGCAGATTTGTTATGCATTCAACAAAGGTGTGAGAATGCTGAGCCAGGCCTTTGTGTGATGGACAGAGCAGCTGTGTACAGAATCTTTATGACATTATTGAGTCCATGAGCCCTGGTGGAGGTTGAAAACCTCTGGCTTCCTCTAAACAAAACAAAAAAAAAGATAATTTCTGTAATAGTTCCACCGCAAACTTCTAAAATCAATGCATCTTCCACTCAATCTGCTGCCTGAGCCTCAGGAGGAAGAAAAATGTTTGCTTTTATACCACAGTTTGTTTAGCTGACTAAAGGGAGAGTATGATTAAAAAACCCTGATCAGCTCTTACCCACAGACCAAAAAAAAAATTATATCTCCATCTACATTTATCAGATAAACTGTCAGATAAACTTGACATCCAGCCAAGTCATAACACGAGAGAGGGAGAAAAGAAAGCAAGTTGTGTGAAAGTTCTACATTTTTCATTGAGGCCAAAAGTTGGAGAGGACATTATTGGATTTGAAGAGAGTGATAACATCATGTTGAGGCAGTGTGCACGGAGAAAATGGACTTTTATCAAGAAGTGTTGTTATTGGAGAATAGCATTGTTCTCAGGCTTGGTCGCAACTTGGTTAGTTTTTGTTGTCTTCCTCGGGTCTTAATTCTTCATTTTCAGGCTCTGTGGGGAGCTGACACAGACACAAATGTAGAAAAAGACTTCAAAGCTGAGAACAGTGGTGAGACCATGGCGCCTCATCGCTTTAAATCCGTCACTTTTAATGTTTAGATTTTTGGATTGTGATGCTGCAGAAAATTGACAATTTGTATGGAACAACGAATGCCTTTGAATTTTTAAATAACCAGATTATTGTTGTATGATAAGAATAAAAATTCAGCTATGACAAGCATATGTTTGTGATAGTAGGGAGTCAGCTAAGGTGAAGGGAAAGGTTTACAGGACGGTTGTCATGATGGATGACTTAGAGACACTAGGAATAAGTAGGAAACAGGTGGAGGAGTTAAAAATGCTGAGATTCTCTTTAGGAGAGACAAGGATGGACAGGATCAGGAATGAGGTGATTAGAGGGACAACACAGACAGGAAGGTTTGGAGAAAATGCTAGAGAAGACAGATGGAGGTGGTTTGGACATGTTCAGAGGAGGGACAGTGGATGCATTGGTAGAAGAATGATCCTAGAGATGGAGTTACCAGGTGGGAGACAAAGAGGAGATTGATGGATGCAGTGAGGGAGGACATGGAGGTAGTTGGAATTGGAGTTGAGAATGCAACTCAACAGGGGGACAGGGAGAGATGGAAATTGTTGATTGCGGAAAGGGACAAGCCAAAAGGAAACGAAGAAGCATATGTTTTTCCTGAATGTAACAATTGTATAAAATGTTAACTTTAAACATGAAAGACGAGCCTTAGAAAAATGTCAAACGATTTTTAAGATTTGCCAAGTATGTGGTTCACAAAGGAACCTGTGAATCAGTGTTTATCCCTTGGTTTCTAGACTGGGTGTCTGCTGTGTTCGAGGGCTTTGTCCAAGTATCCTGAGAGGATGATGAGAACAGACGTCTGGTTGTGTTTGTTTTCCTGCTGTTGGTAAAATGAGAGAAGACAGTGACTGGTAATGAGATGATCCCCACCGTCATCCCATTTATTTTTCATGGGTGTCAAGATGCAAATTTTTGGTGCTCTTTGGGACTCTCAGGTTCATCAGAGCATAAACATGTCAGACCAAGAAAAAATATTTGGAGAGACGAAAAACAGTCCCACAAAGTTTGGAGGTTTACATTGGAGTGTGAAGAGGTTTTATTATTGTTCCTCAAAGTTCTCTGAGGTTCAACTTTGTTTGTTTTCTGTTTTTTTTAAATAAGTTTTTTTTAATAATTGCTATAAACAACTTGACATTTTAACCTGCAACTATTCAGCATTAGCCTTAGCACAATACTTTTTTGAGACATGTAGGTTTGAGCCGGTCTGGGATTAGTTAAACCTTCAAAGCTACATAATCCATATCCTTTATTGTGGTGTACCCCAACCTTTTTTGTGCCACAGGCCGATTAAATGTCCCGTACTGTTTTCACGGACCGGTCGTTAAGTTGTGAAAGACAAATACCCCCTAATAAATTAAAATTTCTGGTGTTCTGAAATATTTTACTACCTATAAAATTTTCCTAACTGAATTAACTGTGCATCGGCACAACATGGATTTATCAACTCCACCCAGTCTATAACTTTCTGCCAAAAGGAATGGGGCCAAAAGGAAACATTATTTCTCTGCGGCCCGGCACCAGTTCACCCACGGACCGGTACTGGTCTCTGGCCCAGTGGTTGGGGACCACTGCTGTATGGAATGAAGGATTGGAGAATAGCTTGCTGGTGTCTGGGATTTTTTTCCATAATTGAAATACTAGTAGATATCCCCTAACTGATGCTTTAGTTTGGGCAATATCATAAAATAAAACAAAGCGCAATTTTAAGGAATGTTTAAAAAAAATCAAAACATATTTCAGACCATGAGAAGGACAGTACTGTGTTGATTTGCTGCGAACCAGCATGCTAACCAAAGCTATGTAGAGATGATTCTCCCAAAAGGAAAATAACAATTCCAACAAACCTTAAGTTTACAAAGAACCTCTGCCAGTACATTTTGTCCAACAAACTGAAACTTGTACTTTTGTTCACAGATATAATCTTCCCTATTTCAGTGGTTGCCACAGTGAGGCAACATTTTCCAACTCCCCCTGTCCTCTGTATCTTCAACTCTCCAACAACCTCCATGTCCTCCCTCACTGCATCCATCAATCTCCTCTTTGTCCCCTACCTGGTATCTCCATCTCCAGGATCATTCTTCTACCAATGTATCCACTGTCCCTCCTCTGAACACGTCCAAACCATCTCAATCTGTCTTCTCTAGCTTTTTCTCCAAACCTTCCTGTCTGTGTTGTTCCTGTCGTTCCCGATCCTGTCTCCCCTTAAGAGAACCTTAACGCCTTAAACTCCTGTCTTCTGTCTATTCCTAGTGTCTCTAATCCATCCATCATGGCTGGTCTCACAACTGTCCTGTAATTTATTAATTTATAAATTACAGTAATTTATTATAATACCTGTTCCCAGGTATAATCAAGTTAGGGATTGGAGGTTTTGAAGCAGATTGCTATTATCTGCAGTGAATTTTGGCTGAGTGGCAAAGAGAGGAAAATGGCTACTTTTTATTTTGGCAGAAAAAGTTTAGTGACCTGCCCAGAAGACTGTGTCGTTGAGGCAGATGTCATTGTTGTTATTTTATCCCAGGCTTTAGTCCTCCTTCAAACTTATTTTTCTCACTGTTGCACTGAGTGTCATAAAGCATTTAGTCTTTTTTTTTTTTTTCTTGAGTATTAGATGTGAGTTTGAAACCCTGGGATCATGACATCCTGGATGAGGATTGGCAAAAGCGAGTGATGGCAGAGAACAGGCCATTTCATGCAACACAGAGTCCAGAAAGTCAGTCATCAGAGATGCCAAAGGAAAAGCTCTGTCTCTTTCATAGCCGGCCAAACTGGGCGCCCAAGTGTGGAAGGCTCTCCAGAAGACAATATCCCCCTCACTAATGCCTCCTGGGATGACTAGCCTGGTCCAACCTCCATTTCCACAACACATCGGCCATTGGTTATTCATTTTTTCGCTGTCATGTTTTGTGGGGACTTCATTTTCTATCCATTTAATGGCTTTTTGACTGAAACACACTTTAACCCCACTGATATTCTGCATGCGTGAAATGGGAATACGGAGATTATACGGAGAAAAGGAAGGAATTTGGCAGCAGCCCCTGTCGTAGGGAGGCGAGTGCTGCAGAGAAGGCTAACAGAGAGAGAGCGGCTCATATTGATTTAGTGTTTTTGTAGTAACAAATCACCATTTCCTCACTGTTCCAGCTGTCTCCAGCAACGGTGTTGCAGTACAACGTCTGCAGGACAATCAGATAATGGAGAGCAAGACACAGAATGGTCCGTACGTTGTGAGATTACAGTTTCACGTGAGATAAAATTAGATAGAGTCGCATGGGGGGAAAAAAAAAAAATTACAAGCTTTTGCCCGAAGCAGCTTGAGTCATTCTGCTGTAAGAAAGTCAATAGAACCAAAGGGAACCAGGGCCGTACAAGTTTTTATGAAGAAGTGCATCTGTGTTAAAATTTCTAATAAATATACAGGGAACCTGACACCTGAGCTAAGAGTTGGCCAACGCTGGCTTCCTGAGCACCGGGTCTATGTTTTTCTTTTTGTTCTGCGCTGTTATAGATTTCTGGGTGGAAATATTAGCTGTAAAGCAGAGAACCGTCTTATTCCTCAGAGGGAACCTCATGGGGAGGTTTCATCTTAGTTATGGGGTCACATGGTGTTCACGGATAGATGACTCTTGCCAAGAGTCTGCACTGTTTTTGTTTTTTTTTAACCTTCCAGCCTAACCAACTTATTTAGAGGAGGCGTGTTCATAAGGGATGTCATCCCACCTTTGACGGGGGCATATGTATTTTTGTCACTAGTGATGGTGAGATGAAGCCTCATGAAGCAGTAGTTCGGGAAATGGTTCATGTTTCGAAGCTTCATGTACTCGCAACACCACCAAATGGCCAAGTGTACAATCACAGGCAACTGATTGATTTTATTTTGTGTCTGTTATGACTGTTTGAAAAGACTAAATAACAAAAAGTGAATGACAAAAACAACTCTGTACATAAATGATCACATGTGTGTAATAACGTGTATAAATTTGACCAAATTGTAATATCATTATTGCAGGTTATACAGTATTTTTCTCCTAGACTCGACAAACTATCTCCAATCTATATAAACGCTATGCTAACTCTCAATTGACCGCAACTCTCCTTCAAAAACTCACATTTTGCCTGAGGGGTTATATAGCCGTAAAACCTCGAGACAAACTCTAAACTATTGATGCTATAGAATGTTCCGGGGCTTCAAAGCGTGTGTCAGGCAAAAAAGGGGGCATTTCCGTAAATCCATTCAGGGGTGGGGCCAAAATTATGACGTCCAACGCCTCGCTGCCCGGCAGTATCACATAAATGCTTTGGGAATTGGTTAGAATTTTCCTGCGAGGCTTTACAGCTACATAAATCCCCCAAGCTGCGATCAAAATGTTGGTTTTTGAAGGAGAGTTGCGGTCAATTGAAAGTTTATGTGCTTCAGATAGAGTTGCCTGTGATTATACACTTCACCAGTAGTTGGTGTCGTGAGTACGTAACGTCATATTTTTGGCTCCATCTCTAAAGGAAGCAATTCACGATACGCGCTTTGTGGAAATGCCCCCTTCTTTGCTCTACACGCGCTTCGAAGCCTCAACACATCGCATAACATACCTACTTGTGCCTATAAAAAGGTTTTCAAAAAAGATAATTTGAGACTTTTAAGCCTTAGACAATATATTTGTAAAATCTGTAATAATTCCTAAGAAATATTACTTTTAATTTTCATTTGCATGTGATACAGACGAGTACCTGTGGGTGGTGTGCCCACTGGAGACCTTTAAAGCGTATCTGTATTTATATGTAGTGTTCCATAACTGAATCCAGTAAGTTTGTTCCGACTTCACCTTTCCATTCATCATTAATGCAAACTATTTGTGGAAAAACAATTTATTAGTTTAAGAACTAATCAATATGAAGAGATCTGTCGTACTTGTAGAAGTCAAAAAAGGTTGGAATCTGCTGCTAACTTGTGTAATAAATGCGACTAAACTCTTTAAATATCCAATAAAATCAGAATTCTGTCTCTGTTCAGCCAATTTTAATGATGAATTTGATCAAGTTAGTCCAAAAACTAATGAAAAGACTCAACTTTGGCCAAGGAAATCAACCTTCTGGACTGACTTTATTGGACTGAGAAAGAGGGGAGGCTCCCTGCTTGATATCAGCACATTATACAGTATAAAGAAACCACTGTGACATTGAGGCAGAAAACACAAGAGTCCTGTAATTCACTGAGGGCGATCCCCGGACTCCCCCGACTGCTCGGTGTCAGAGCAGGAAGGAAATCACTTAAGCAGTGAAAAATGGACTCGGGAGAGGCGCTATATGCTTTTGGTTCATTCCAGGCTAATAATGGGACCACTACCTCCACTCGCTCTCTCATATCTGAAGCTGGAGCATTATTCCACTTCTTTGGTGATAAATGGTGCAAATAATGGAACGGCAGGCCACAGTATTTGCCTTCATTTCTCTTATTAAGGCAAATAATCACCAAGTGTCACAATATTTCTGATGAAAAAAAAAATCTATTTGTCGACCGTAGGTTCAGAATCCACTTTAGAGCCATTTGGAGATTTTCTACTTTTTAATATTATCATTATAATTATGATTGTTTCATATCCTTTGGGCAAACACTTGACAAAAAGCTAAGATTTTGATCTTATTTTTTTCCTTGTTGTCTCTCTCTAATCTGAAATATATTCATATTAAGTTGTCGATGCAGGTTCTCAGTCATCCAGGTCATGGTCAAGGTAAAAGAGTTTAGTTAGGCAACTGGACGTTTAGTTTTTTTGGAAAACGTTTCCCCTCTCATCCAAGAGGCTTCTTCAGTTCTAACTGTTAGTGGGGAGTACAGAAGTTATATGCTGTGAGTGGGGAGGAAGAGGTGTTTCAAGTCCCAGGCCCTGACGTTGGGCCATCTAGAAGGCCCTGGCACAGGGCCAGCTGGCCTGAAGGAAATTACTCATGATTAGATAAGTGGTAATATATTTTTCATTTAAACACAAAGTTATTGTACACCCTAGAGGGCTTAAATACTAACATGTTGTAATTACATAGCTAGAAGGCCCTGATGTTGATTCTGAGGACTCTGACAGGCTTTGACATAGGGCCAGCTAGAAGGCCTTGATGTTCATTTTGAAGGCTCTGGAAGATTTCATGGCAACTGACAACGCCAGACAGTTAAAACATAATTGACGTAGAGGAATCCTACCCATTGATAAAACTCAGTGTTATCCGACACCCGGAAAGGCTTAAACCTAAACGGACATGTTGTAAATACATTGTACCAGCTAGAAGACCATTACATTGATGCTGAAGGCTCTGAAAGGTTCTGACACAGGGCCAGCTAGAACGTCTTGACGTTCACTCTGAAGGCTCTAGTAAAAAGTGGAAAATCTCATTATTTTCTCAAAATATTTACTAAAGGGTCCTTTAGTAAAATTGTAAAATTATATATATATAATTTTACAACCTTAATATATTAACTATGTTAAATTAAATAATAATGAAAAAAAGCTTGATTTAAATGACATTGGAAATGATACTATGATGAGAAGTTACTGTTTCTGTATATTTCATTAAGCATTATTGCCTTAGTTTTAGAGGCTCAGAGGCAGCGCTCAGTGCAGACACATGTGTTTGCATGTAGAACATTCTTCCCATAGGAGAACATCCATGTGAAGCCTGATCCCATTGGCCCTCATATAGAATGAAAAAATATGGGTGAAGCTCAGCTCTGTGACGAGCTGCTGAAAAACCTGTGACATGAACCTCAGTCTGGGAGACCAGTCATGCATTCTGGTATTCCACTTCAGGAATGTCAGGACCCCGGGATCTCAGGCTCATGTCAAAGCATGCAATGTGAAGGTTGGAGTCGGAATATCTTGTCAAACAGACACCGGCACATAGTCGCAATTGGATTTTCCCTCTTTGTGAAGCAGACCCTCTTGAACACAACACCTCCTGCGAGGACGCATCACTTCACTTCGCCTCCTCATTGGCTGAATAATTCTCCTTTACGAGGCGAACGGAGACGGTGGGGGCGCTGGGAGCAGCACTTAAACTCTATGAACTGTCGAATAGTTGCATTTAAGTAGCGACCGTGGCCGTGTAGCTTAATGTTGCATACATGAGCCTGGTTCCCCCTTCCTGGCTTCTCATCTGGCCTGTGTAATAGCTATGAGCCCGACTGTATCTCTTGATAACAGCCATCAGTGAGGTAGAGCTCCAAATGTGGATGTGTTACAACACATTCTGCCCACACACTCACACAAAGACAACAAAAAAATCCCTTCCATTTTTGACCTCATGACTAAATGCTCACCGGAGGCTTGAGGGTAAAATAACAACCCCCTGTGCTCTCCAAAGGCAGGAAAAAAAATGCAAACTCCATCTCTATTTCCCTGCTGAAGTTTCATATATATTTATATATTTACGGGTTTTCTCTCACATTGTTCAAATCCTGGTGATTCATAATCACTGCCGCACATATTTGTCTCTATTTCCCCAGGTTCCCGCGGCTTTATTACACCACTGGGCCTCCTTCATTTTCAACCACTGTATACGATACTGTAGATGTGCTTATTCTGCCGTTGTGTGTATTTGGGGATGGGAGGTGGTGTTGGTGTTGGGGGGGGGGCTGCCTACCTCTGTTTTATATTAGCTCCTAACCCTGTTATTATATATTGTATGTATTAGGCTGCAGTTGGTCCGGCGTCCACTGCCTCTGGTCCTCCAGTGATGGAAGAGAGCAGACTCGTCAGCCTGCACTGTACGGCAGCTAGGACTCCGCTGTGTAGGATGACCTGAAGGAGGCCTGTTAATGCTCACTGGGCCACGTACAGCTGCTCTTAATTTGAAAGGGTTTCCCTTTGCTCTGAATGTCACACACACTTTTAAATGTCGGGGAATGGTTGAAAAAGAAAGAAACTAAATTTTACAACACAGACTGTGATGAAGACTGACAAGACAGCAGTGTAGATTCATCCAGATCAGTCAATCCAAAATGACTTACTTTGAGAGGAACTGGAGGCTCTAGAGGCTGCCGTCAGCTCACGGGCCAAACTCAATAATTATTGAAAACCTTACTGCAAGTTTTCCATGTTCTACAGATATTGAATGCAGATTGCTTTCATATAAGAACATTAAGTTTAAGTTTATTTATTCATAGAGCGTATTTCATACAACATGTAGCTCAATGTTGAACATTGAACCTTTCTGTCAAAGCTGTTGATTAATGATATCAAAATTGATTTAAAATAGAAACAAACACATATTAGTGGTATTCTGTTGCTTATTCTGTCTCTTTAGCTGTTGTCTTTTAAGACTTCCTTTTTAATTTAAATTCTTTTTACAGTTCTACAACAAAAACATACTTCCTGTGTCATAATAAATGAGCGGACATTAATAATGATACAAATTCTGCCAGTATGTAAGGGCTTCATACTCTTATATCTCGCAGGCCAAATACTCTGCCGGGCCAAATTTGGGCCCTGGGCCGGTGATTGCAACCACAAAATAACCAATTTTGTGTAGAACAGACGTAGGCAAACTTTTTTCCTCACAGCCATAATGGGTGATTGGGGGGGATGGGGTGTGGGTCCAGAAGGAGACAGATGACATATAATAATGCAAAAAATTGTTCAGGATTGAAAAGCCTAATGGCCCACCATCTGGCCCGTGGGCTACAGTTTGCCCATGCCCCACATATACAGACTGTAACAAAGACTGACACAACAACTAGCTAGATTGACTGATGGGTTTTGAAAGACTGACCCGTATAAGACCTGGCAGGACTGGCTGACTGACAGACTAATGACCCAGGACCCAGAGGAGTGGAATAATGTAGACCTAGTCACTGTACCATACCAAAGGCACAGGTTTGGGGTGAACTTTGGAGGAAATGCCATTGACATATTGGTTTATTACTTTTTTTTTCCTTTTAAAGGTTAACAGCTTTGGTGATATTTGTTAATCTGGACAAATAAGAAAAGTAAAATCTCTATTTTTTTCTAATTATCATCCTGCTGACATTACACTTTCATACCCATATGAACAGAAGAACTGACCAATAGAATGGCTAGGATTCCATCATCAATAATGCAACTATATTTGATTAGAAAATATTTTCTCAGTGAAGACAACAACAATAAACTCAAAATGACTGAGAGTCATTGATACAAGATTCTAACTTTTTATATCGGTCTGGTAGCATAAAATTATAGGCTGTGTGCACTTGAGAAATCCTTGTGCCCATGCACAGTTAATTTCAGGAAGGACATAGATTTTATAGGTAGGGAAATATATCTATATAAGACTGTGAATTGAAAGTTATTAAGGTGTTGCTACAACTTAGTAACTGGTCTGTGAAAATATAGTCCAAGACATTTAACTGGTCAGTAGCACAAAAAAGGTTGGGGCACACTGTCTTAGGTTGTAGTAACAAGATAAAAAAACAAAAAAACAACCAACTTGTATTAGTTTGTCGGTGCTTTGTTTTTTTTTGTTTTTTTTTTGTTGTTGCCCAGTCACAGCCGTGGTCAGTCATCTCAGACTGACCTAATCCAGCCTTTCAGCTGCTCCAGGCCTGTGTTTTCCTCTGCCCTGATGATACCCAGTATTCTAAGCCCCAGTGCCAGCCTGTAATCCCGGGGTCTTATCAAGCCAATCAGGACTATTTCTGCGAGAACACATTTGGAGCATGACATGAGGTTTTCTGCACAATATCTGGTGTAGAAAAACAGGGAGTGGGGGAGAGAAAGGGAGCGTGTGAGAACCATTTCAATGCTGGTATGGAGATCTGAGATCAGCACCACATCCTGCCGTCTCTGTAGACCCAGGTCAGTGAGCGGCCACTGGGATGTTGGAGCCCGCCTGCAGCAGAGCGGAGTCACGCTTGTGATACTCTTCTTGATAACATTTGTCACTGCACTTTCTCACAATACTCCTCTTCTGTCTTAATGTCCTCCCTTCCAGCCCAGCGCGGCGGTGAGAGGCTACCACAGCAGTAAAGCAGCTGGCCTTGGCTCAAACTGTGGCTCCTGTCAGTCGCCCTGGAGCCTGCAGCGTCACCTGTCCAATCAGCAGCAACCGCATTGCCCCCCGCAGTCCATGCAGACCAGCTACGCCTGCTGCCTGGCCCATACAACTGTGAGTACCGTGTGATTTTTTTTTTTTTTCCTGATGGGATTTTTATTTCACACATATTGAGGAACACTTCCTCACCTTCTCTGCCCCCTCTCCGCCTTCCGCTTTGGTGTCATTAACACCTGTTAGTGTCAGGGAGTGGTTTACAAACCCAGAAGATTCCTTCACTCCCCCCCAACGTGTTTGCCTCTATTCCACTAATTTCCACCGCTGCCTCCGTCGTCTCCTTCCTGTCGTCATACCAGTGCGGCTTAATTTGCTTCCTTTCATTCATCCGTTTCATCAACAGCGCTGCACGACGCCTGTTCAGGCTGAGACGCGTTGGACACTTTCCCTTGTCATTACCCCTGCAATTAATTGCCGTTCAGCAACCCATTTGATGGGAATTTATTGGCGTAATCTGGTTCCTAATGTAATGTTCAGAGTGTGATTGAAAATCACAGAGACATGAGTCAAAATGAGGGATTTCATTATCGTCATCGTGCAGCCAAAGTCGCAGAGCTGGAACTGAAGATTAGATTTTTATGTCTGTTCAAACCACTGCAGCTGAGATATATATGTGTGCGTTAATGCATTAAAAAGCACGTGTGTTATATGTCTTAACGTGAAGCACGGCTATTTTCCTATGAGCTGATCCTAGCCCTCCCCCCTTCCACACTTTCAGCTGTGTGTAACTCTTCAAGCAAACAGGAAGAGAAAATAAAAATCTTGGAGCCAAACCACAACCTCAACATCAAGTCAGTGGTTTGACCTGTGGTCAGCTCCAGGTGTCAGTCTCCAAACTGCTAAAAACCATTTAAATTCAGCCGTGCAGAAAAAAATTGGAGAAGATTGAAATGTATTTACTCAACTGCACTTTTTTTACAGCAGCAGCAAAAACGACCAGAAAAACCACATGTCTGGAAAGCAACAAAACTGTAAACAAAAAACCCCCAAATGACGCAGGGTGAAAATGGAATGTTCTTGTTCTCATTCTCATGCTAACTAAAGATGAAAGAGAACAGAATCCTGCAGCCACAAATTTAGGAAATTTAATGTTCTTTATTTAGACCAGGATCCACACATTTCCTACAAGATGTGGTTCAACCTCCTAAACTATAATCAATGCACTTTTGTACATGTACAAATTAAGAACATAAAATTAACCTTCACTCTGTGTTTATTCAATCTCAGTGTACTTTTTACAATTTTTACTTTATCTGCAGTGTCGATATTAAATACTAAAACTCCGGACGATCCAGTTAGTAGATTCCTTTTGTCTTAGTAATTTTTACTTTGTCTTTTTAATGTTTTAACACATGGTAGTGGCCTGAGGTTCAGTCATCTGTTGGTTTGTCTGATTTTCCTGGAGGCCTCGCAACATATAAATGGACTTGGCAGAGGAATTTTGGATTGAATCTTTGTCTTTTTTATCAGTTTTTGACAGTGATTGCAAACTGCACCTGGTGTGTAAGGAAACCTCTTTTTGGAGGTCATAGGTGTGGAGATGTTGGACACCACTGCTGTCTTTGTTGTCCCTTAACCGGCCTGTTTGGTGATGAACAACTGTAAATAAGGAGAGTTATTTGACCCCAACTCCCGTCACTGGTTTACATCCTCTTCATTAATCAGCCGTAATGACCCAGGTAGAATTTCATTTTTGGTTCTAGATGAAGATAAATGTAACGGAACCAATAAACCTGAAATTCATTACCTCCTTAAATAATAATTGGCTCATTTTGGATGTGAATTATCCAAGGAAAAAGAAAAACGTTCAACAAATCCAGTGGGCTTTACCGTTGGCTGCTCTCCCTCTGTGTTGCATCACCCTGACTCTCCACCTAAGACTGAGGCAGTCCAGGAAACGCGTAGCCACCGCTACGTCACAGCCCCGACACACACAAGTAAAGGATTTAAAACAGACGACACAGGGTGGAAACAATGCTCAAATCTACAACAGACACTTCCTCCCTGTTGTCCTGGGTCTGTTCTGTGTTTTGGTTGGATGTCGGCGGAACTCGTTTCTCACTGCACTGCTCTGGCCGCAGGTCACTGCAGGTTCACCATAACCCTGGTTGTTTATTGTGTTATCTCTGGTAGATATTTCAATATTTTTAAGTTGACACCCTTGCCCTCCTGACCACAGAGAGTAAAGCAGCCGGGGTTTTAGTCCAAACTCAATCTCTTCAGTTTCGCTCTTTTCAAAAAATCCAATCCTGTAATGTCTGGCATTCATATATAAACAATCAAAACGCCCCCCGAAAGGGCAGAAAAAACAGAACTGAGAGCTCAGCTTGAGTCAGTCTTCTCGGCTGAGGAAGGTAAGTAAATAAAGGGATTAAAAAGAAAAAGAAAGTCGAGCGAGGATCCAGCAGAGATGAAGAACTTCGCCTCCAGTCGGTTTGTAATTACAATGGAAGCAGATCCATTTCTACTCTAATATGGTGGAGTGGAGGTCCCTGAGGGGCGGGGGGGCAGTGGACTGACAGAACAACAGGCCGCACAG
>JAFBJS010007382.1:79939-104669 GCA_016785265.1 Paraplagusia blochii
TCTCTATGCATATATACATACATATATACATACATACATACACATACATATATACATACATACATACACACACCTATATATATATATTTGTACATATATATAAATATATATATATATATGTATATATATACATAGCCTAGAATTATGGGAAAATTATGGTGGTGGGTGGTTGGGTGGATGGATGGATGGATGGATGGTTCTAATCCACCAAATGACTTTCGTTATCAGCTACAGCTCAATAGTCAAGCTCAATTTACTGGACATTGTTTCTGACAGACTTCCTGTTTATCTGACCAGTGTTGACGTTAGCCGCAGCAGAGACGGCGTTCTGTAAATGAGTCATTGGGTTCTACTGTCTGGAGTGAAGTCAGGCTGATGGATCTACAAGGTGTGTTTTTCTGTTTCGGGCCTTATGATGGTGCGTTTGTGTGTGGGCTGCTCGGACCGTGCACATCTGCATCAGAGAGCCTCGGTGAGATCCAGCTGCAGGTTTATCAACAGTAGGGACTTGGCGTGTCAGGAGATCCTTAGGAAAACCAGTCCTGGTCTCCAGCCAGACCTTGGTTCTTAATCACTGCTATTGTTCTTCACAGTCCAACTGCTGACTTGTTCTCAGCTCAGACACCTGGGCTTCACAGGGAAGGAAATAACTCACACTCCACTCCAAGCCTGCGTTATACAACATCCCCTCAGCTCCACCCATCTGACGGTGTGTGTCCCACAGTGACTCATCACCGTAGACCAGTCATTGTTTGTGACTCGGAGCGGGAATCAGGTTTTATGTTGAGCAGATTTAGACTTTCAAAGCTGACCAAACGCAGACAAAACATCTATTATAACCGTTTCACCGTTTACTCAGACTGAGTCGCCACGTTAAGGCGTAGTTATCAAACAACTCTTATCCCAAGGTCTCAGTTCCCTGGAGGATTCCAAGACATATAGTTTCTGTAGGTTTTTGGTGCTTTTAAGATTGTTGGCTTCAAATAAAAGTAAGAAATGAGAGAGTTTTGACTGTCCAACCAAAGTCTGGCCTGAGGGACGCTTTTTGTTTTTAGCTGTTACAGATTTAACAAGACTCGAAACAGGCTGCACCATCAGGGAGAAACTAACTTGAGATTAAGGCCCTTTTGTCTTGTGAAATATTTCTTTTTCTGGCTGATTTTTTTTACATCTTTAGGTATATTCATGTCACCTTGCTTTGTTTGCTACACCAACAGGGGATTTTTTTTTTTAACTACTTTGATTTAGCCGTCAAATTTACCTGTCAGGGGGGACACCATGATCAGGAAGCTGTCTCACCCAAGGGTGAGACCCAGGTTCTATGAGCCCTGTGAATTCTCCAAATGTTGGAATACCACCTGCGTACAGCATCTTTGTTTTTTATGTCAATTTTATAGTGCAGCAGTCAGCATGCCCCCAAAACAGAGAGAGCAGAGAGTCCTCGGTTTGATTCCCAAAGGAACCACAAGATTGGTGCTCGACAGGAGCAGCCTGTTGACATTGGTTGGAACAACTGCTGCTGTGAAGACGATCATTTCTCCAATTGGGATGATTAGAGTTTAACTTTCTTTCCTTCTTTCTTTTCTTTTCAGGATGGTTCTGGGCCACATTTGTGATTTCTGAGCAAACTTTTTGTTTGTCAGTCCAGTGGTGGGTCGTCAGTACCAGCAAACCCATTTCTGCTGGCCTAAACATACACAGAAAAACACATATTCATAAATATTTCAAAATGAAATTGTACTATTATTTATTTTTTACTAATATAAAAAAAAGTAAAACGTTTTTATCCAATCAAATTTCAGCTAGCTAGTGTTCCGGAGACAGGTTCCATGAAATCTGCCACAGCCTTTAGAATCAACAGTCAGGGCTTTGCCCGCTGTAAGTGAATGGACACAGACCGTTCAGTTTACAGCACTCAGACCAATCATCTCGCAAGATTACGACCTCAGAGCCTTCTAGATGGCCCTACAGTTAAATGTCAAAAATACTTATCATAATTGATTTTAAATACTCCGTCCCAGGCTGTGATAGTTAAGATTTTCTCTCTACTTCTGGGTCAATCTCTGGCTTGTCTTAATGTTTGGCATTAAGACATTTTTCCGCTAAGTTTTAGCCATTATTGGTAAAAAATATATTATAAACTATTTTGTACTTCTACTCTTTTTCATGAACACTACCGTCCCAAAGTTTGGTGTCACCCAGAAACTTTTGTGTTTTTTCACAATAGGTCACTTCTTGACTTGTAATGATCTCAAACTTTTGTAAAAGGATTCTCCATTTGCAGCAATTAGAACATTTTCTCCACAGTGATCAAACACATTGTTCAATTAGAACATTAGAGTGATAGTTGCTGGAAATGGGCTTCTACACACTAGGTGGGTATTGCACCAACAACCAATTTGCAGCTAGAATAGTCACAAACAGTGACCTTAAACTTTTAAATGTGTTGTGTATTTGGCTGCTTTTAAGCAACACTAACAATAATAAAAATATTTATTATTGATTAATATAATTTTATTATTTCCAACAACTTGGAAATTGTATTTATTTATAATTTTGCTTCATGTTCTGAGGGTTTGTATCAAATAAAATGATTGTTTAGCATTTCTTCAACTCTGTGGTTTCTTTGGTTTGCGTCAAACCAGTTCTTCCAATGTCTATTATTGAAAACTTCTGTAAATGATGATGATGATGATGATGATGACGAGTGTAACAGCGTGGTGTGTGTTATTTATTTCTCAGGTGGTTCCAGATTTTAGCATCTGCTTCGTGGGTGTTTTTGTTTTTTAAAGTTAACCCCTCACGTCCTCCTTAAAAACAGTTTGTTCCCTCCTGCAATCACCACTTCTAATATTTCAGTTTTTCCCCATCAGTCTTTAAGATGGAGCAGACCAACTGTCTCCTCGTCCTCTCTCAAGCCCTGTCCTGCAAAGTCACGAGTTTTGACAGCCCTCCCGTAAATCTCTCCGAGTGCTCCTCTTGTTTTCTCTTCTGCTCTGCTCTCCCCTGAGATAAGGTCCACTCATATTTCCAGTCAAGGACAGTTGATACAGAACCCTGGGTGATACCGGTGATTCAAAAACCACATCAAACCTCTGATACTGGTCAGTGCATGACTAGAGAGGCGGGCCGCCCCACATCTGCCCCGGGTATTTTTCTGTTTTCCCGATACAGTCCAGGGCCCTCCACGTTAAACTCACTTTCTCCTCGGCCAAGAGTGCAGATGAAAAGGATCGGAGCCTGCGCGTCCAGACTGCAGCAATTACAACCGAGTCGATGCACGAATGATCTGCAGATGAATCACAGAGTTCATGCAGCTTCTGACGGAGTTGGAGGTGGTGCGGAGACAACAGAGCAGGTGGAGAGAGTTTGTCACTCAGGTTGTTTACAGAAAACAGAGCGAAAGTCTTTGACTCTGTTCTGGCCATTAGTCAGAAATGCTTGTTTTTCCACTTAGAGTCAGGAGATTAGGGATGATTAGATCAGTGTTTCCCAATGTTGTTTAAGCCAAGGCACATATTTTTCTCTGGAAAAATCCCAGGGAGCTCAACCAGAAAAAAAAACACAAAAAAAATAATATGTAATGAAATATAATAATGTTTAATATTACACACAATTCACTCAGTATTGAACCGCGGCTGCTTAGTTAAACACATTACTGATATGATCACAGAAATAAAAGAAAGACATAGTGCAATACCTAGTGGAAGAATATTGATTGTTTGTCCCGTCATTTTCACATTGTCTCTTTCTCATTGTCTGATTCTCTTGTGACTTTTTAAAAACTTTTTAGTTACTTTTTAAATGGTGTTGAGGCCAGAATTTTCTTGGTTATAAGTTATATGGGTGTTAGTAGGTGTTAAACATGATCTGAAAACTTTTGGAGAAAATGTTTTAGTTAGGAAATAGCTCTGCAGTTCTAAATCAAGGTGATGAGGAATAAGAAACAACAAAAAGGATTAAGAAATAAACGCTTTTTCTTTGCTTGAATAACTGATAAACCAATTTTCCATTAAAGTAAAAAAAAAATGTGTTTGTTCTAGTTGTATCTAGTCACAACTCACCAAGTTGGTGACTATTTGGAGGACTTTTTCACTTAACCTTGTTGTTCTATTACTTACAGTTACTAATAGTACTGGGTTGAATACAGCCCCAAACCATTACAGAGCCAAGGCAACTCTATCATCTTAGTTACAGGCTTATAGATATTATGTCTTGTGCTCCTCTTCTCCGTTACCAGTTCTCAGGGGCAGCAGTCTCCACAAATGCCACACAAATCACACTGCACCACACACAGAAAGATGTGTGGGGAAGGCGTCATGCTACCCATGAGCTAACCACTTAACCAAAGTTAGTGAAAAAATGCTTTGCTTGCAGTCAGAGCATCAGGACCAAACACACTGAAGAAAAACAGCCTCCTATTTAACGTACAAACAGGGGCTGCAAGCCACCATTTGAGGAAGAAAAGCAAACTCCTTGTCGTTGTAACAGTGGGATTCACACCACTGCACACAATAAAATGTAACCTCTGCAGTGGGCAGCTTTGAGCAGTGCCATGCTCAAAGTGGACACCAGTGGTAACCTGGCAGATGATGGACTCAAACCTGAAACCCACTGGACCCAAGGCCAATATATGATTTCTCACATCTTGCTGAACATTTTGTCATTTCCTCCAAAAATCCAAACTGAGACACTTAAACAAAACTTTTGCCTTTTTGTTTTTGTTTTTTTCTACTTAATTTTAAGCAGTTTGCAAGTTAATTAGTTAAACAGTTTGTCCAGAAATGCGTGTGTGTTTGGAAACACTTGCAGTTATCTCACGCACTGGTGTTTATACAGCAATTATTTGAATTAAAGGGTAGTGTCTGATGGCACGGAGGAAAACAACGGCCAGCCAATCAGGACGATGGGGATCTTAAAATCTGTTTTTTATTTTCTTTTGTTTCAGACCAATAACAATCATTTCAACTAAAAAATAATGATTAGGAAACTGTTACGTCCCGGACATTTCATGCATTGTGAGAAGTTCGGCCTTCACACACACACACACACACACACACACTTTTGACACATTTATCCCATGACATTGTTTATAATAATCAGCATGTGTGGCCCCAGGGGCATCATGGGAGTTCAGTGAAAGGGAACCTCAGACCAGACCACCACCACTTTAAACGCATTTGGTCTGCACCTGGATATTTTTAAAGACGGACTTTCGCTCTTGACAAAACGGATCAAATTGCCCGATTAACACGGAGGGACGCGCGCGAGGCTCATCAGGTTTCATCACAAACTTCTGGGTCGAAGCTGAGACCGTAGGACGGCGAAAACAACGCAATGTTGGAACGCCGCTCAACTCGGTTTTAACCTCTTCCTAAAACAACAACGTAAGAGGATCTCAGCAGCACAGACATGGGTGGTTCTCTTACAGAAGACGTCGTCCCAAAAAAAAAAAAAAAAAACCTTGTTTTATTGCTTCTGTTGTAGAAACAAGGATGACAAAGACGAGAGATTGTTGTGTCAGGATTTGCACTAATCTCTAAATCATAGGCGTCATCATAGGAAAAGCAATTTTGCAGGAGCGGATAGATTCCAGCTCGAAGTCGGAAAATTACATTCATTAGGATGAAAGCGTAAGAGGTTTGGGAGGTAAATAAGATGAGTCTTTTTTTTTTCATCGTAATATGATTTCCTAGCAAAATTTTCAAGGATGTGAGTGGTTTCATACCGTCGTCTGCTGTTGACCCCCAGGCTGCAGACGTTGGGAATACGGGTGGAAATTCATGGGGGAAGAACTCGATACGGCAAACATTTCAATCTCAGCTTCCCCTGAAACCAGATCACATGAAGTCTTATTAGCATCACTGGATATTTTCTGACAGCCCCGGTGATTGGGTTCAGATCCGGTGCCAAAGATATGACATTTTGGAGTGTTTTAAAAGTAAACGGTGGGGTATTAACTTCATTCAGAGAAGGGTGGTTACACATGACACCGCTGTTACTCAGCGGAGCCCAGAGCAGGCACGTCCACGGGCAGCCGCAGGTCGCACTTGGATGGATTTTATGTGACTGCTGATATTTGACATACAATGATTTCCCACGGTCTGACATCGGAATGGGATGTTCGCTTACGTCTCCAATCTGTTTGGACCAGTGGTCCCCAAAGATGGGGGCGGGCCCCTTTAGTAGTACGTGAAATAATTGCATTAGAGGTTCAACAGCGTCATAATAGTTAATTTTTTTTTTTTTAATTCCTCTTTTCAGTGAGAGTCAATTCGCCGTAAATGGGAAAATACCAATTCAGACACCACCTACCACTACGACTCATGGTGGGACACCACCTATACACCCAAGATAAAACCTCAATCAGCCTTTATTTTGGCAGGAGGCAGTTAGGGGCCAACATGAGGTCTGTTTCCTGAGACAGGGTTGATCTTTTCCTATTGTAACACCAACAGAGAACTGAGGTGGAGAACACTGGAGAACCCATATCTACCTCATCTAGTCCAGGAAAGAATGTTGGAGTATAGGCTTTCTCTGGGCCCTCAGGCCTGCTCGTGCATAAACATGTAGCAGCCAGGGTTCCCAAGGATGTGGTTTAGGGTTCACAAATGCCAGTAGCGCCACCTCTGTTGGCTTTAGGAAGGTCTCTGTAACAAAACCAAGTGGGCCACTCTAATGTAAGGGCTGTAAATACTTAGAAGGGTAATTGCTTACATAACAAAGCTCTCCAAATCACTTGAGTTGGTTTACTTGAGGGACTCCGGGCGAGATATCAATCAGTGACAAAAGGACACATGCCCTCAGAGCAAGGATAACAATCAGAAACACAACAAGAGCAACCCCGGCCATCTACACCCACCGGGTCGTCTCACTGCCAGACGTAAAAGCTGGAGTTGACGACAGGAAGTCCATGGAGCGCTGTTGACATGGCAGCTCATCCATGACAGAGCAGGAATAACACTCCTGCAGGGGAAAACCGTGAGGAGGGATAACAATGGGTGGAGTCCATCAGAGACAAGGCGCTGTCGCCGTGATGGAATAAATCTGTCACAGAATAATCCCTCTGATAGAGAAAAAACAAAATGTTCAACGTTGAAGTACTTTATGTAACGTTGTCCAGTAGGTAAACTGTAGTGTTTGTTGAAAAAAATAAATCTGAAACCAAATAATTGTGTTTGTACTGTAACTTACATTAAGGACAGTGGTCACCAAACCTGGGGCTGTGGATTGGGACCAATCCATGGGTCAATCGGTGCTGGACAGCAGAAGACAACCGGTGGGATTCTACACTATGTCTCACTGTTACAGTGAGATTACTGGATTCTCTGTCTATGATGTTTGCACTAAACATTTTCTTAGCGCAGGGTGAAAGAACCAGGGAAGAGACACAAGAACGTATGTATGTCGTCAAAGAAAAAGGACGCTGCATTTAACAAAGAACTCCAGGAGTTAAAATACGGACTTTAGTGACCGCTTACCTCCACGTTGAGTCTGCGCTGTGATACACGGTGATCAACTCTCCAGGGAAGCAATAAAGCCTTAAAACCTGCTTCACCACTTGAACAAACCATTCTTGAGTAAAGACAAGGTTTACAGGACGGTGGTGAGACCAGCCATGATGGATGGATTAGAGACACTAGGAATAGAGACAGAGCTGAAGGTGGAGGAGTTAAAGATGCTGAGATTCTCTTTAGGAGAGACAGGGATGGACAGGATCAGGAATGAGGTGATTAGAGGGACAACACAGACAGGACGAGTTGTAGAAAAAGCTAGAGAAGACAGATTGAGATGGTTTGGACATGTTCAGAGGAGAGACAGTGGATACATTGGTAGAAGAATGGTCCTAGAGATGGAGCTACCAGGTAGGAGACAAAGAGAAGATTGATGGATGCAATAAAGGAGGACATGGAGGTAATTGAAGTTGAGGATACAGAGGACAGTGGGAGATGAAAATGTTCACTCACTGTGGCAAAAAAAAAAAAAAAACAATGTCTCAAAATGGCTGCTAACAAAGGTACAAACAGAGTGACTTGATGTTTATCATTATAATTAGAAAATACTAGTTTTATGCTGTTAAGGGTAAAAAGGAAAATAAATAATACATTAATTGGTCTGTTGCTCAAAGATATACAGTATATTTTTATTTTTAGAACTCTATTAATCCCTAGGTAAATTATCCCATCACTGTAGTGAGCAGGGGGCTGCTGGCTGGGCCAGCGCCCGGGTGGAGTATGAGGGGACCACCTCAGCTAGGCCACCAACTACCCCCAAAAAAGAGAACAGTGGGCAGCTTTGAGCGCCAGTGGAACAGTAGGGGGATTTAAACCGGGGGGTCTTGCAGACCTGAGTCCTCTTTCTTAACCACTAGGCCACCAACTGCCCCAAATATAGCTGGGAATCACTAGAGTAGGAGGTAGCAGGGTTCACAGAGTGAAACGATATGATGCAAAATCACCTTAAAAAAGTATTTATCACTCACTTCTAGTCTTGGTATCAGGTTTCATCCTGGCCACCGTGTGTAAATGAAAGCAATTACAGTTAGTTTTTGTGAGATTAAGTAACGTTGACAGTGGACATGATTTCTGGCTAAGCCTGAACACAACAGGGGTAAAAACATTCAAACTCCAAAACACCAAAAATGTCACTTTTATAAGTGGCGGCGCCCTGGAGCAAAGATTAGCGGTGGCCTTTTCAGCCGTGTCCCTTTCACATTATTGGTCTCTGAGCAGCCATTCTCCAGCTGTTTCTCCAACAATACCGGCCATTTTATTAAAACAAACATTCAAAGCCATTGTAATTGGTCTTATTTCACATTCTCCGAAGCACCTGTCCCCGTAGATTTTAGGTTTCTGCCCCAGCAGAGTACCCTACAGGGCCGGCCCGAGATTTAACGTCCATAATAAAGAGTAAAACGAGCCCGTGGTTTGTCATTGGGGGGTAGACCGGGGTGAAGTGGCTTAAAGAATCTGGACCTGACCGCAGCTGCACTAACGAGACAGTCACTTACCATTTGATCAACACGCAACAGGGAAAACAGGAATTACCAGGAATTTATGAGCAGAGGCCGACGGCAGGTCGTGCCTAATGGACGCGTCCTGGTGCCAAGTCCAACGTAGTCGAGCGATGTGGGCCGGACCTTCTCCTCCGTCCTTTCTTTTCCTGGACGTTGTTGACTTTGGCCCCAGCGCGCTGGTCCCAGCTAGACGCTGGGAGATCATTCTGCTGCTGGTGCGTCCTTCACATTCTCACACACTTTTGGATGAGAAAATGTAAGCTGCTGGCAAGAGGACAAAAGTTGTAGCTGAAATATGATCCACCGCAGCAGTAAAAAAGAAAAGTGATATTCGGAAAAATAGCAGTAACACAACACAGAAAACCCTCCACCAGAGGCAGCAGATAACAATCATAAACTTTAATTCTGATAGAGCTTATCTGCACATGGATAAACACATTGCCCTTCCCAGGATTATAAACATGTCTTTTTTTTTTTCCATACCGAAGAGAACATCATTTTTTTTTTGTGTATTTCTTTTTTCAACATAACAGATTCTGAAAATCAAGTTTCTCAAGAGGGAAACATTTTCGAGCACAAGTCAAGGAAAACGGACTGAGAGGCCGACCAAAAAGGGCCCCAGTCGGGATGGATGGTGGACACCTGTGTCAGGAGCCTGGCGTAAAAACCAAGGACCGGAACCATATATGAGCCACGGACGCAGTAACCAGGAGGGAGGAGCATAGAGTCTGCGCTAGTGCCAGTCAGGAGTGACCTCCCTTCTCCACTCAAAGCCTACGTCCATTTCTTATATACGATCCATGAGAAAAACGAGCCGACAGACAGGTCTGCCAACTGTCTGCCACAAGGTGGCAGCACACATAAAATATCACCCACACACAAGCAATTCTCATAAACAGGAAAGAGAGAGGGAGCACCAACAGAATCAAAAACATTTTAAGTCAACAGCATCTGAGTGAAGCACTTTAGATTTGCTGTTTGCCTTCAAAATAAAAGAGACCCGTGATTTTCTATAAATACAATTTTGATGTGTTATCACGATTCATAGTAAATGTTATTAATCATGATTAATCATAATAAATTAAAGCCAAACAAGATAACCAAAACGGGACAAATAAATAACATCAAGAAATCAACAAAACAATAAACAATAAATCACTACAGCCGATTTTAAAGCCTTTGAAGTATGTAGTATGTAGGCCACTAATGTCAAGGATTCATTTTATCTTTTACAATAGACCCATTATATGTAGGTAAAAGAGTTTCAAAAGGCAACTGACATTAAGTTGTTTTTTGTTAGATGATAGATATAAAATTCATAATTAAACTTGTTTGTTTCAGTTTAAGTTTTTATCATGTTTAATGTTTTTTTCCGTTGTTTGGAAGAACACAGTCATTAATATGACATTTTACTTCTTTACATATAAACATAATGTTATATTAGGATTTGACCATTAGTTAATGGTGATCAAAGTTCAAATGGGGCGGGGCCATCAGGTGCACCGTGTTTCCTTTTTTGTCCTGTAAAGGTACAAAATTTTTGTTTTTGGAATTGGTACTTGTAGTAATCAATGGCGCAAAATATATAATATTTGTACAACAGGGGAGCAGCAGAAAAAGTCCAGGAATCAAAGGCCGGGGCTAAAACTCACGAGTAACCAGAGCCTCATCTCGTCTTTAGGACATAAACAAAAAGACAAAATCAGACGAATCCCACCCTGATGTCCATGCTGAGCAGATGCCGTCTCCCACACAGAAAGGCAGTAGAAGCTGATCAGTCCCATTATACACAAGATCGTACACTTGGCAACACCACACACGAAAGCAGGGGCACGCAGGTATTTCTCTGTTTCACAAACTGTCTACATCCATGCAGCACAGCCACAAGAGTTCACGGGCGACACGTCTGCCCTGGTACTTTTGCATAAAGGTTTATAGAAGGACAGAAGTTATTCTCTCCACAAGAGAAGAAGACAGTTCATTATGGCACTTGTAATATTCTTGCGTGTTAGTTGAGTGTGAAAGAAGTTTTGTAGTTAGTGTGACCTCGGAGGATCAGCTGATAAATTATAGGATGACATTAAAAAAAAAAAGTTAAAATGAGATGAAGACACTGTTGATCACTGTAGAACAGACACTGATGATGAACAGGGAAATGAAGGGGATCTCACCCGACCGTGGAATGCAAACGATGAACGAATGACACTGTTCCGTGTGATGTCAGAGTAATTATGAAATTACAACGAGTCAGACTGCGGCGGGCGGACGGATGTCTGTGGTAAAGGGTGGCACTCTGTTTTAATGACAGGGCTTTAACTTTCCCACAGGATTTAAAATCTTCTTGTAAACACGTGTCAAGTCTTTAAGTTAATAAACACTTCAGAAGTGATGATGCCTTCATCATGTCTGGAAGTGGCGTTCTGCACAATTACCTCAAAGCCGCTAATTGCACCAGTGAAAACTCACCAGGTCCAGGTCAATTATTAAGATGTGGTCAGATCTGACAATCTGTATTTGTATCTGTTTGTAGTGTATGATAATGTGTTGATTCCTTAGCCATCAATTCACCAACGCTAAGTTCAGCTTGATTCTCACTTTTAATCCTCAGCGTTATTTCTAAATCATTTTCATTGAGGAATTTGATTTTCTTTTATGCTGCATGGCATCTGGTCACTGTGTTTTTGGAGATTAAGCTGAGTGTCATAAACAATGGGCAAAAAACAGTTGAAGATCTTTGTGTCTTTCTTCCATTCCTGCCATTATTATTAGTTTAGTTTCACTGAACAGGCTCAGCAAGATAGATAATTAAATTGATATTTTTTGGCCAACTTTCACATGGTGTTTGGACGTACACGTTCATTTATATGATCTTTTACTTCTCTACTTATAATATATACCGGTGCACAGGTTTTTATTTTAAAGAATATTTGCCAAGGCTCAAAAAAGTGTTGTCCAAAATTGTGGGACGGAGCCCTTGTGGGTAAAGAAGAACAATTGTCTTGTATTTTCCTTTTTGTTCTCTTGTGGACAAAATGTTTAAACTAATTTTGGTTCATGATTTTTGAAAAGATTTAGTGTTGCTGGTAACTGAGTGTCATTAGCATTTGGCAAAACAAACTTTTGTTTCTTTCTCCAATTCCTGTGATTATTATTTGCTGTGTTCCACTGAACAGGCCCAATAAGAAAGGCATCAGCAAATTGAAACTTTGGGCCATTTTTGTTTATCTGTGCACTGCAAGATATCTCTAAAGAAAAATGTCAAGAAAAGGGAAAAACGCGAGATATAAGAGTCGAACGTCTCCATCATTGGTGTGAAACTCCAGGGTTCACCTCCTGGGAAAGTCCAAATCTCAATGGGGGGGTTGGCCAATTAATGTGGTTATAGAGACTAATGGTAACAGATAAGTGGATGAAGATGGATAGATAGACACATTTAGAGTAGTGAAGAAACAACCAAAAATAACAAATGAAACAGCAGGATTTTGGTTGATCTTTTGGTTGTTCTTGAACAAATCATAATGCATCGATAATTCATTATGAAAGAATCAAAAGTGTTTCATGTTTAGGCGTGGATATGTGGACTATGGACTATGAGTACTGGCCCAAGGAACGGTCCTTGTAGATGTTGGAACACATACAGTAGAAATGCTCGAGAATCGTGGAGACCAGACAGCAAACCACACAAACCCTATACAGCATGCCTGTGATGTTTCTTTTACTCCCATACACTTAAAACTCTATTGATAGTGTTCACCAAAACATTGCAATCCCAAAATGTGGCAGAAGAAATTCTCAATACTCCACATTATTCCTCAAGAGAACATGCATTTCTACCGATCACAACAGTATGCCTGTAGGATCTACAGCCCTGATCCTACCGTTTACAGTGGTATTTAAATCTACATAAGCTCAAAATTAAAAAGTCAGAATCCGTGAGTAGGTAGTGCAGTCGTCTTTTAATCCAAGTGTTTAGGACTTCACTCTTGGTGAAAACCAACCTGTTTCTTTCCGCCTCAGCTGTCAACAGATTCATGACAAACCTGGAGCGTAAAGCACTTACAGTACAGTCGTCAGGGCTGAAAAAAAAAGTAGTCTGTCCGTCACCGTTTACCTGAAGACATTGTCTTGTCTGAAAGACACAGTTAGCGCACACTAGTAGGTTCACAGCCTAAAATAACTGAACCCAAAAGTCGACAGACGTCAGAAAATCCTCAGAATTTTTTAGGACTGGTTCTTCAACAAGCACGTCACACTGTAGAGACACATAGTAGATCCAGAATGAGCAGAATAGTCATTCAAATAAATACAAAAGAAAGTGACAGCAGCGAACACAATCCAGTCAGCTTCAACTCTTCTATAATCCATGGCCAAAAACACACACACACAGTAGCATGCTGCCCTGACGCGTCAGTCAAACCACAATAATCAATAAATAGAAATAAAATACTACACTTCTACCCATTCCATCCTGCCGAGCTCAACGGGTTTGTCTCAGTCACACAGTCCACATGGCACTAGAGATTTTGTCCACTGAGCACAAGGAGGGCACCTGCCAGCTTTGTCCTGATTGGTTGTCATGGGGTATGGCAACAGATTTCTCCGGAGAACCAACGTTAAAAAATGTATTAAAAAACTTCAAGATGACAATTTATCTGAACTCTGGGTGAAGTTAGTAATTTTTGGCAGGTGCTTTAGTTGACTGCTTTGTCGCCTAAACATTATAATGTTTAAACAGCATAAAAAAAGTGAAAATGTTCGAAATTGTTCTGCCAAAGAGGCGAGGAAATATGTTATTTCTCAACTACCTAACTAAGGCATATGGAAAGTAAAAAAAAATAAAAATATGGATCAAAACTTTGGCATGATTTGACGCTATCTCGGCCTAATTTAAGATAAAAAAAAATATTTAAGTTACATTTGAAAAAAAGCAAAACCAAGTTTGACAGTGGTGCTTTAAACTGCAAATAAAACCCTTTAAAATCTAAAAAAGAGTATGTTCCATTGGGTTTCTTTCCCCAAGATACTGTAAGGCAATTCAATCTTAACTTTAACATCAAGCCAAGTAAAGTAATAATAAAAAATCATTGTTCTTATAACTGCACTACAAGAAGAACAGACAGAGTCTTGGTTGTTCTTCACCTGTGTGTCCAAAAAGGAAAACAAAAAAAAATAAAAAAAAAACAAATCTTTTTTTTTTTTTTTTTTTAAATCGGGGAACTTCTCCACAAGTTGGGCATTTGTGATTGGGTGGCAGCATTGCATGCTGGTTGCCGTATAACGGATTCAGTGGTTGAGGGCGAGAGTGGTTTTTTTCGGAGGTCATGATGGAGCGGCCAGGTTTCTGGATCCATTCAGGACCCACAGCAGCATCAGCTGAAGGGCCAGCATTAAGGAAAGGGAGGGACTCAGACCAGAAGCTCCGCCACAGTCGGGATCTTCCTCCTGGTGTCGAGCAAAGGAAGAAAAAATGTTTCATTAAAATATATCAAAACCTTTACAGCAACTGTTAGAAAGCCATTTGCTAAAGCCAGCAGCTTATGGAGACTAATGAAGTGAAGGGAGGGTAGGACACCTGCCACAGGCCCTGTTTAAAAACTAGTGTTTGGACTAAAAATAAGTGTTGCTTAGCAACTAATCACAAAACATTTATTCATGTCGTCACCCTCTTAGGATAATTGCTTCAGTATTTTTTTCTACAAATATTATTACTTTGCCTAAATCATCATCTGGTGATGTTGGCCAACTCTGGTAAATCACATAGACCAGGGGTGTCCACACTTTTTTGTCTTTGTCTTTTCAAATGACCAGATGAAGTGATCTACATCCATTGAAAACTCTAAATATATTTACCAGTACAAACTAGACATCATATTCTTTATATTAACATATAAGATATGTTATTATGTCTGACTCAATACCGATATGATTCTCACTTGTGGTTAGCATCTTGAAAAAGAATAACATCTTTTGTTTTTATTACTATTTTTTTTTTGTTATTTCTCAGGATCTACCAAAAGTCCTTTGGAGATCTACTGAATCCCAATCCACCTATTGGACGGCTCTGACCTACATTTTTTGTTAAACAGATCTAAACATTCAAACCATTTAGTATAAAGGAATACAACTACAAGGGTGAATTAGACAGTTACCTTTTTACTGAAAATGATTTAAACAAATATTTCAAGAAGGCCTTGACATATTAGTTCACATTATTTTTCTGCGTCTAAATTGTCTTGACTAAGGGGTGGTGGTGTGGTTCATATTGGAGCTACAGGGGCTCTGTACTCACTCTGGGCCACTTGGGGGCTGGAGTACATTTGAATCCAGGGTGGGAAATTTCCTATGGTACAGAACTGGTCCAGACCAGACTTTATGATGCTGCATACCAGCAAAGAAATACTTAAAAAAAACTAGACTAGACTTTATGTGAGTGTCTGGTTCAGGAGCCGTTCCAGTAAGTGGCCCACGGCCCCGTGCTATCTGATGGTAGACGAGGGTGACATCATGGTCCACCTATATGTCAATCACGTCTGCTTTATCTTATCAGGTTGGAATTTGGAGCAGATGTTCTGTGAAATTGAATACATGAAATGGAAGAACTAAAAAAAAAAATCCCTGTGGTGTCAACATCATTGGCCTTAACAAATTGTATCTTCACCGGTGGAATTGATGAAGATGATGATCATTAAAAGACACACTATGATGTAAATGAGAAGAGCAGAGCTCTGTGTCAGCCAGGGTTTGATCACCGACATAACTTTTTCAGATTCCACAGAGACACAGACTTGAGTCTAGTTTCTGAGACAATGATGGATGAGCAATGCTCCAGAAGTTCAAAGTTATGGCTGACCAGGCATTTTGGCAGGGACGAGGGAGAGACAGGACATAAAGTCAGGGAAGGTGAGGACAAATGAAGGAAAACCATTAAAGAGGAATGTGTTACAACCAATGGGAATAAAAGGAAGGAATAAAACGCTGAACAAATAGCGATATGAGACTAACGAGTGGAGAAGAGCAGCAAAAGGTTAATATCACTATCAAAAGGTTAGACTGGCTACAGGTTCCTGAATAAAGGTCCAGTGTGTAACTATCAGTGACATCTAATGGTGTTTTTGTAGAATGCGACAGTCAGAGAACGCCTAACAGCTCTGCCAGTTATACATTGCTTCTTTACCCTCAAATTTCAGTGCCCTGAAAACACGACAACAATGTTAACTATGCTCGCTAACATGGAGCTACACGATCAGTTTATTGGTTCTACGAAAACATATTGGAGTGCCTTAATCAAACTCCTAAGGTCACTTCAAATCAACATGTGTGTGTGATAGCCCTGCTGCAGCCCACGTTTACTGAATCTGCAGATCCAAGGCTTTTTAGGATGCACGTCTACCTTTTCAACAGATCCAGTCAAACCTAAGGTGCAATCTAACTGCCTTTGCCCCATATGGTAATTTGCGGTACTGCACCCTAAGCCGCATTATGTCTATTCACAAGTGCAGGTCTACTTTCTAAAGTTAACGTGAGGCTAGAAACACAAAACAATGATGAAAAAAAATTTATAAACACAGTATAAACAAACATAAAGTAATATGTTTAATATTTTTAAAGAAACACTGTGCATGGGTACACACTGGACCTTTAAATGTCAATGATAGAAAGAAAGAAAGAAGGAAAGAGAGAAAAAAAGAAAGAAAAGAGAAGGAAAGAAAGAAGGAAAGAAAGAAAGAGCTTGTGTTATGGGACTGACCCGAGACAGCACATGAACAGTGGCAGGAGTAACATGAGCAGAGAGGAAACCAATGGGGAGCCTTCGCTCCTTTCGCACATGGCCTCATCCTAACCATCAACAGCCAATCACAGAGCAGGAAACGAAGAGAGAAAACAGAGAGAAAAAAAAAGAGAATCATGCAGCGAAAAAGGTCCATAACAGTTAGCAGTTAGAAAGTTAGGAAGCAGGAAAAGGTAGAAGGTTCTCTGTAAGTAGGAACAGTGCTAGTAGAACAGGACATGCATTCACTCCTGGGACAGAAGTGTGAGATGGATTTAGTGCGTGGGTGGGTGTTTTTGTGTTTGTCTGTGTGTGTGTGAGTGAGGAAGACAGTGCAGGGGGCGCAGTTAAGTCATTAGAATGGAAAACTTGGACATTGGAAAACAAGTATTGAGTGAAAATAAACATCAGTGATGCAGCATGGAGGTTTCTCATTAAAGCCTTGGCTTAGCTTACTTATTCATAAGAAGGGCAACAACTAAGTGTTTGTCTTCACATGGGAAACTCCAACGTGTATACAACTTTCAAGGAATTTGGGACAGGGTTGCACAATCAACCACTCTGAGCTGCTGTCGTCAGAGTTCACCAAAGAGGAACGTCTGTGTCCATCCCTCCCATGTCTCCCTTTCTGTTACAACAACAGTCTTTATGACCCCCTTCATTAAATTTACAACTTTTCTCCTTCTGTCTGGGAGCTTCATCATCTATCAGTAAATAAACCCATTTTTCATGGCTTCTCTCACCAAGTTCACTGCAAAAAGTATCTTAGAATAAACTAGTTATTTGTAAGATTAATACCGTACAATATACATCGATAGACATTTTCAACATTTTATAAAATTTTTTATACTTTATCCATCTAACCTGCTGCACCACCTACATAATTCTACATTTTTACCTAGACAACCGATTCATGTTCTTTATTTTAATACAATTCAGCTATAACTCTGAACAAGCTCAAGTTATGATCTTCATAATGTATACGTGTACTGTATTTGCTTGTTGCACCTACTTAAGTCAAAAGTAGTACTATCAGATATTATTTGTATTACAGATATAATAATAATGATGATATATGGACCATGTGCAGATATCTTGGAGGAAATTGTGCCAGGAGTGAGATGTCATCATGTAAACTCAAATGTTCCTACATTAGAGGAACAGTTTAAGAGTTCAACCTTCAGTCCATCACAGTATAAGGTTTCCTCTGTATCCTGTTGTTTGCCAGATGAAATGTCTAAATACATCAAGTGATTCTCTACTATAAAAACAGATCTGGAAACTAATCCCATTTACAGGTACTTGGGGGGTATAAATAAGAAAATAAAATCCAATACAGGATAATACATTTACCTTTTTTCGACCTTAAATATGTGATGATCTTTCCTTCCTACCTTTGTTTTGATTGAGATGGATTGATCCGTCTCATCAGGGATGTTTCATGGGACTCGGAGGAACGTGTGGGGGGGCTAAGTCAAACCAAACCTCAAGCCACGACTGTTTATTTATTTACAAAATATCTGTTAGCACGGAAATGACATCCAACTGTGTTTCAGCTGCTCTGAATTAGACCATGTCATAACTAATACTTTTAACAAAACTGCCATCTTCTTTTTTTCTTTTCCTTCTTTTCCATGTACTTTGGGAAGTAATGGTGGACCCCTCATTGATGCTACGAAGTCATTGGAGGTTTGTGACAAAGGGATATCTACTAATCTGTTTTCCAGCTATAACACAACAACCTTCTTGAGAAAACAGAATGTGGTATTACATTAACATGTACTAGAAAGTACTATTTTGGGGTTTGTGAAACCGAACTAAACAAATCCTACATTACTGCTCCCTACTGAAAATAAAAGTTTGATGCTGGTTCCACAAAGTGCTCTGATAAGAGGCTTCAGAGCTAGAATAATACAGTCCAACATTCACCCCCTACTTCATTAGATACCTCGGTCAGCTCTCTTGCCAGTGCCGTACTGAGTTGATTTCTGTTACATAGTCCCAGGGTATCAGAAGCATGTGAACCTGAACCAGTTTGTCTGCAACCATGTCATGTTCAATGTCACCTTTCTAAATCATCTTTTTCCATTCATTTGATGCCAGGGCTTGAACCTCAGTAGCCTGTCATTATCATATATTTCTGCCAAGGAACTGTCTGATTAGATATCTGCAATGAGCAGCAGTTGGACATGTGTGCCTAATAAAGCGAAGACTGGAGACTATGCTCTGCTTGTATTTAAAAATATATATCTATTACCAATGACATGATAGTTTAATCTAGTTTCTAAGTCATACAGACTGACCTTGAACTTAATTTTTACCTCCAACCTTCAAATTACTTCAATGCTTTGATTTTCCTTGGAATTTTTCTGGAACAGACTCCTGAGACCTGAACTGTGAAAACCCAGGTTGCACACCAGTGTCATCACTCAGCAACTTGACACAATCAAACGATGGGATGGGTACCAACAGAGCTACGTAGTAAAGTCATACGAACAGAAATCCAAGTCAAATAGAGTCTGATGAAAGCACACTTACGTGTTCGTTTTTGTCGAAACAGACCGCAGGTCCTTTCCTGTATCGAGGATTCTCGGCTATCTCACATACGTCTGGGCCCTCAGCTGAAATCGTGAAGTCAGGAACCCAACAGGTGTGTTTTTTTCCTCAGTGATTATTACAGTTGCAAGAATTTCAGACAAATTTAACATTTGGCTTGATTTTAATATGAAATTTGAACTGAACTGAACTGAAACTACACACACTATTCGGTTAGTATAAAAACACAACATCATTTATCATTAAAATGTTATTAAGGAAAGGAAATTTCTTGTCATTGCGACATTGTGATTCACACCACTGCAAACAACGTAATTAACCACTGTATTTAACCCATCACTGAAGTGAACAGTGGGCAGCTTTGGGCGCCCAGGGGGCAGTGAGTGGGGGATTCGAACTGGGAGCCCTCCAGACCACAGTCCAGTTCCTTAACCACTAGGCCACCACTGCCACAAATTCAAGAGTTCCCTGACCCGGAATCAAACCCGGGTTAGGGTTAAGAGTAGCCGTATCCTAGCCACTAGACCACCTGGGACTCAAATTAAACATCCAACTGCTTATGTTTTGATGCCATATTGTCAAGAATCCCAACTCTATGCAAGCTAACCAATAACTCTAGGAACCCAGAAGGTTTTGAGCCGTTCCATGAGTAATTTTTTCTTGACCCTTTTTGGATATCCTGACCTGGTTGAATGAAAATCTTCACAGACATGTTTCTTAATAACATCCTCGTTGTTTCTTTTATCTCCTGATTCCGAGCATATTGCTCAATCAGTCTGTGATGTGGAGGGCCGTTTCTAGAATTGTTTGTCACACCAGGCTATTTTTTAATTGAGTACAGCCATGTGAAGTTCAGAGAATAGATCACACAATTGTTTGTCAGCTGTGACGCGGAATTATCCCACAGTTCTCATGTGCAATACAGGCTTGGAAAAGAACAGAACACCGACACATCCAAATTCTGGAGCCAATTTAAACGTCACTTGCAAAAGGAAACATCCACAACTCCCTGCAGGGTAAAATGGTGATCCTCACTCTTTACACTGTTTGTGGGATTTAGCAGGTATAACTGAGGAGTGAGGATCTGCTCCGTCCCACATTTAATGGTAAGAATATCAGCTGATGTCTTCATGTCACCAGCATCTGTCCTGGTTTGTGGAAAAAAAAAAAAAATCTCAACTTAACTTCTTTACCATCTGTCGCTCAAATTAAACGCACATGTTTCCCTGCCAGATGATAGCTGTGTGTGGTAAAAGGATACACTGCTCTTCGTCCTGCTTCATCAAGGTGGCGTCACAGGACGAGCAGGTGAGTTTTGCATCAGCAATGATAAAGACCAAGTTAGTCTTGGGCAGCTTTTCAGCGTGGTAGAGCCTGCAAAGGAGCAGATGCACGTACACACACAGACACACACAAGGCTTGAGTGCAGTTGTTGACACATGGGCTGCGGTCCAGGAAAGATGGAGATACAATTTCAATGAATCATACTCACAAGAGATGCAGAAGGTTGAATATTTAAGCAGAACAATAAGAAGAAGAGACAAAGTTTACAATGCCTCAGCCTGGAACAGCAATCTAAATCATATACTCTGGGCATTGAATCACCTGACTGCACTCTGGTACTGTGTCAAGTTTAAACACATTGAGCAGATGACATTAAAAAAGTTGGGTTTAGAATCCATATGAATTTGAAAAAAGATTAAGTGATGCCCAGGCATGGGTGGTGGATGAACAAACACACCCTTGTTCACATTATAGTCAGTAACTTCCATAAGACTAAATAATGACATAAATATATAAGAAAAAAGAAAAGAAAAAAACTAAAGAAAAAAATCATAAACATTAAAAAAAAATTAAAAGAAAAAGCACAGGAATTCATAGAATTAAAAAAAGAAACAGTGAGTGTAAAATATTCATTGTTAAAATGGGTTTCCTTTGAAAACAATAGGTGATGAATGGATGGATACAAATTAAAGAATTGTTCTGCCTTCATTCCAGAATTACTTCCTTTAAAAAAAAATGTTGGGTATACCTCAAAGACTGTTGATTTCAGTCATATAAGAATGGGAAATAATTAACATTCAGAACTGTAACAATGAAATGAAATTGTATTGAAATTGAAACCTACCAAGTCCAAAACCACATAACAGCTTTTTACTATTATCCTGCCCAATACCCTTAAATGGACTTTGTTCTCTTTGTTGCTTTGTAAGAGATGAGCTGCTAATGTAGAAAATAAGTATTTCTCTTGTTAAACCGAGAAACATGCTGAAAAAATCCTTTAGTCCTAAAATACATCCACATTGACAAACTCAGCGGATCACTTCATTCACTCCTAAAAAGCTTTTATTCCCTCTATTGTCTTTCTCTGAAAATCCACATCCACGGAGCCCAAATGATCCTTTGCTGCTTTTTTGATGGCGGTCGTAAAGATGCAAAAAAAAAATTGCGTGTTGCCAACGCGTGCCGGCAGGCGCTCCATTAGCCGACACAGAGGGACCTTAAAGCATATGCACAACCCCACAATCATACAAGACGGTGGTCCCTGCTGTTGAAGTGACCTCACCATCATGGCATGTAGAATTTTTATAGCCCCCCTCACCTTTGGGGACTTCTTTTGTGTCTCAAATGTATCACCAAAGGGCTCACAAGGTGCAAAGAATCTAATGATATGTTAAAGAAGACATGTCGCCTGGTTCCTGGTTTGACTAGAGGGTTTCTGGTAAAAGACTGGGAGATCTTTTGAGCTTCACTGGAAATGGGACATTCAATTAATGTTAAGAAGTTACCTTTTAATTTGGGGATCTGCTTTGATCCCTTTGAACAAGCTGAAACCCATTATTAGACATTTTTTAAATAATATAACAACTCAAGAGTATAGTATAGTCACCATTACCTACAGTAATGGTTCTTTTTTATATTTTAAAAATGAAGTACACCCTAATCAAAGAAGGAATTCACATTTTGCCTTGTTGGACCTCAGGAAGGTTCTAATTGAAAAAATGAGTAAGCAATTTATAGCAAACAACCATTTAACTGAAACTGGAATTCCATCTTCTGATCAAAAGTAACACCATACCTCAAAAAGCCCCCTGAAATATAAAAAAAAAACTAGTAATGAATACCTACTCCATTGTTGTTAATCGACTCGAAAATTTGTTTCGGCAGGCTGTATTCCAGTGATTTCCAGGAGGCTAGTGGGAATGTTGGGAAAAGTAAAGGGAGTGGTAAAGATGGCAATCAGTCTTTTTTTTTGTCCCACTTCCGTTTCATTTAGAATTTAGAATTGAAGCACTACTTAGAGCCTTCTTTGATCCAACAGTGCAAAATGTGAATTCCCGCAATTTTTTTCCAACTGCTCTTAAGTTTGATCAGGAGTGTATGAAGTATTAAATGTTTTACCTGGAGCAGTTTTCACAGTCGACTGTTCCTCTGAAGGACTGATTGTTGTTCATGAAATAAAACTGAGTCTGCTTGGTGATGCAGACCTCTTTCAGCATGGCATCAGACAACTCATCATCCATCTCAGCTGCAAAAGGTCAAGAGGATTTACTTCTTACAAACACAATTATAATAACTACATTCAAATACTTTGCAATATGGGGTCATTGCTCCTTCCCACCCCTTCCTTATAAGTAAATATGTAATTTTGATACAATTATACCTCCTGCAGTTTGCATCAATTTGTGCCAATAATTCCTGTGTAAATAATAATGACATTAAAACATGTTTTGAAAAGCATCATCGCCTTCACGCCACATAAAATTACAAACGCAAACACATCTGTCATGTTAAGTTACAGATCAGATGTTAACGCATCATTCTGCCAGAAATCACCTGCAAACACTGACTGTATGTTTGCCACAACATGCACACGCAGCTGAAGAAATGAAGAAGAATGAGTAACGAGCTGTTGAGTGATAAACTGCAGAGTCACAAAAAGGTTTATAAAAAAAAAGAAACACACACAACGTAGTCCCGCTCAGTGTGTGGTAGGGTTCAGAAACAAACAACCAGCAACAGATCTGATGCCCGCTCAGACGTTTGACGTTCACAGAAAGGGATGTTTGTATAAATACAAATTCTCACATTGTTGGCTTTTTTCTTTCTTGCCTTGACAGAAACTCACCTGCGTCCAAGAAATTTGGGAATGTGATGCTGACCAGTATCTGCTGCAGTATCGACCTGAGAGCCAACAATGGAAATGCTGTTAAAATGCTGACAAAAATGTCGACATCAATTTCTGCAACATTTTATTCTGTAAAATAAAACATCTGTGTGGATGCTACTGCACCACAAACTCTTAAACACACTGCAAGCCTGCTGCGTTATCAACTACATTTTATTTAGAGTTTCCTTTGGCTTTAGAAAAAAAATAGAATTTATTTGGACACTAAGTAAAACATACTGTTAATGATATCAAGACAGTGGGACGAAACATAAATCAGGAGAAGATCTCTTGGAATGTTGTCCGTCTTGGGAATATTCAGCTATTAAACAGATGCTATACATGCATTTTTTTAAGAGTTTGTCTGTTTCTCATCACAATCTTTGAACAAGCTTTTATACCATAATTTTTTGTTATTAACAGCTTAAAAACAAACAAACAGGATGACAATGATGAAAACCATATTTATAAAGTGAGAAAAATCTCACCATGCTGCAGCCGTGGCCCACCATCCAACATTCAGGATATCTGCTATTGTTGGCTAAAGGGGACAAGAGAGACCAATAGTTAACTTCAGATTATGATCATAATTCACATCATCAACTTTTAAAATCAAACGGCAACAAAATTATTGAAGTTACAAAAAGTTATGTGGGTTGGGACGGTGCTATGATCAGAGCACCTCAATGCCAAACTGGCAGCTGTTGGATTTGAACCTGAAGCCCTGCAGGTGCACTTCCTTAACCATTAGGTCAAATAAATTATGAAGAAGCTTATTTTATACACTTGCTGTTAAGAGTCTTGCAGAATGATATGAATGAACAATAAGTGCAGAAGACAGAGGAAAGCCAAGTCTCCAACTGGCTTAACAGTAGCAACATTAAACAGGGATATGGTCAAGCAAAGTCAGCTCAACGTGAGCTCTAATTTCCACTAGAAGTGAGCACAGAAATGGTTTGGAAAGTTAGAAGTTGTTCAACTAGCATTAAGGAGCAAGTTAAGATGTCAATCACTCATGTTCCAGAAGACAAACAACTGCCTAAAAGGTGATATAAAGGTTGTGGCCACATAAAACCTGACCAAATAACAGCAGTTGAAGATGCCTGGTGTGAAATTACCCTAAAATTGCCTTATTCTTCTTATTTTACTTTAGGCTTGTCCCTTTTCTCATGGGTTGCCACAGCAAGCCAACAATTTCCATCTCCCCCTGTCCTCTGTATCT
>JAFBJS010007384.1:0-23864 GCA_016785265.1 Paraplagusia blochii
ACAGCCCTGACGGGTTGATCTCTCTAATGTTAACGTGCTTGATAAATTATTATTCATCATTACGCGTGCGGTTGGGTTGGTATATAATAATTGTATCCATTTTAGAAATTTTCCCCCAAATCCATATCTAGGTAGCAAGTTAAACAAATAGTGCCACTCAATTCTATCAAAAGCTTGTTTAGCATCTAGAGATAACAACGCTGTATCCCTGGTATTATTCTTAGAGTGGATTATGTTGAGGACCCTTCTTATGTTATGAAATCCCTGACGAGTTTGTACAAACCCATTTTGATCACTATGTACCAAATAAGGGATATGTGGATCTAGCCTTTTAGCAAGAATTTTACACAGTATTTTTGTGTCTACTCCCATAAGACTAATAGGCCTGTATGAGGAGCAGTCAGTCGGTATTTTTCCGGGTTTCAAAATAAGGATTATTGTAGCAAGTCTTAAAGTTGGTGGTAATATACCATTATTAAATGACTCGTTAAACATATCCAGAAGTGGGGTCAACAACTGCTTCTGGAAGGTTTTATAAAACTCTACTGGTAGGCCATCCGGTCCTGGAGCTTTGCCTGAGTTGATGCTTTTAATGGCCTGCAATAGCTCTTCCATCGTTATTTCCTTATCCAGGTCCCCTTTAACCTCTTCTGTGAGACTTTTAAACTGGAGCTGATCAAGAAAAGCATCTCTGTGAGCAGGCATGGGGGAGCATTCTGAACTGTACAGTAATTGATAAAATTCCTTAAATGTATCATTAATATCCTGAAGATCATTTGATATTTCCCCTGATTGAGTTGTTATTCCATTAATGGCTCTTTCAGAGTGTATTTTTTTAATTCTCCAAGCTAACAGTTTATCAGCCTTTTCTCCCTGGTCATAAAAGGCTTGGTTCAGCCACAGTAAACTTTTTGCTGCTTTGTCAGATGTTAATTTATTGTATTCTGTTCTTAAAATTAGTAACGTTTTTTGTTTTTCAGGGTCATCTTTGTTATTTATATCTATTTCCAAAGACTTTATTTGCTTCTCTAACTCATTAACTTCTGCCTTTTGTTTCCTGTTTTAAGTGCTAGTAAAATTATAACTTGCCCTCTAATATATGCCTTGAAGGCTTCCCATCTAATGCATGCGTTAGTTTGGTTAGTGTTCATCTGAAAATAGACGTCAATCTTATCTTCTAAATATTTAACAAATTCAGGATTTTTCAGCCACCTCACTTGCAGACGCCAATTGGGGGAAGACTGTTGAAGACTCTCCATTTGTACAGACATGGAGATGGGGGAATGATCGCTAATGACTATGCAGTCAAACCAACAATTCTTAGCTTTGATACCAATTCTTGTGATATTAAAAAATAATCAATGCGAGACCTGGACTTATATATTCCTGAGTTGCATGAGTATTCCAATTTATCTGGGTTAAGTTTCCTCCAGATTTCAGATAAGTTTAAGTCTGTAATATATTGTAAAATTGTTTTTCTAGATTGTTTTTTCTGGGGATCATTTTTTGTAGAGCGATCTATTGATGGATTCAAAGTGCAGTTGAAATCCCCACCGATAATGTTGAGACCATACAATGAAGACAAGGTTAAGAGATCTTCAAAAAATTTAGGGTTGTCCTCATTAGGACCATATATGCTGACCAAATTCAGTGCGAGAGATAGGATCCTACCCTGGGCGATTACAAACCTTCCTTGGGGGTCCCGGATTGTATTAGTAAGTTGAAAAGGAATTGTTTTATGGATAAGAATTAATACACCCCTGGCATAGTTGTTGTATGTTGCGTATATGACTTGACCAGGCCTAGGTTGTACTTGTTTAATTTCAGAGACTGTTAAATGAGTTTCCTGAAGAAAAACTATTTTAGACTGTAGGTTTTTAAGCCTGTTCATTACCTGTTTTAGTTTGGTTAGCTTATTGAGTCCCCTGACATTCCAGCTTGTAAATCTGAAATCACACAGTTTTGGACTTTCCATGTTGCTTCAAATACAGTGAGATACATGACTATGTTGAGTGTGACAAAAAATAAAAATAAAGTAAAATAAATGAAGATGAAAACACCTGAACAAAACATATAAAAACACTTAACCCTTAACTCCCGCGCCCCCCTTCCCTTACTTAGATCGGTGTGAGGGCAAGTACCAATCCTCACTAATGAGGAGTGGTTTAACTGTAGGCACTTCTCCCAGACAGCTTCAACGAACTTCTTCCTCACTGCATTGAATGGGATCCGTGCTTTCATGGTTTCCGCTGAAAAATCTTGAGCAAAGAAAATTTTGTGATCCTCGTGAGTGAGCGAGCGTTGTTTGGATGAATTGAAGACAAAATCACGGTCTTGGAGGCGTAGGAAACGAATGATTACGGCTCTGTTCTGGTCCGGTCTTGGTTTTACCAGAGTGCGGTGCGCTCTCTCCAAGGTGAACGACTTGGCGCCTTCAAGATCCAACCAGAGGCAACATACGCTGGATGTATTCTGTCATGGGCTGGTTCTTTTCAGCATTTTCAGGAAGCCCTACCAACCTTAAGTTCTTTCTCCGAGCACGATTTTCTAGGTCTTCCGTCTTGGACTCCAAATAAGCGATGCGTTTAACGGCATCAGTCAGCTCCGTTTTCACACTCTGCAAGCCGTCTTCGGTGTCTCCTATGCGCCCCTCGGCCTCCGTTAGCCGCTTAGTATTAGCAGTGATGTCATGTTGTAGGTCTGCAAAACTCTTTTGCACAGCATCGACAGAACTGTTCATCATGGATATGCGTCTCTCCACGTTGTCGAGTTTTGCCCCAAAGCCGTCCAGGGTACTTATCTTAGTATTAATCGCGGTGACAGTAGTGCGGAGTGACTGCAGCTCCTGTAGCACCGCGGCTAAATTAGCTTGTTGGCTGGTCGGGTCGTCAGCAACATCAGACGCCGAAGAAGTTTTAGATTTCTGAGAGCCACGGGATCTGGAACTGCTCTCACAATCTTTAAGCGTTGTTTGTTTAGACATTTTTCAGGAATAGTTAGAAGCATTAATTACTAGGACTTTACAAACTTTTAGCAGAACCGTGAGGAGCCTGCACACTAAGCTGCCATCCTGGTCCGCGGCTCCCTCCTTCTGACTATTAACTGAGAAATCTACACCCTGGTGGTTCTGAGCTACCGCCCTCCTTGCCCGTCTTGTGTGGCCATCTAAACGTTCCTGAACCTCTGCTGCAGTCCACTGTTCTGGGGCCTTCAACTGAAAGGACAAGATTGGAATTAGGGCAGTGGTTAATAAACATCATGACCACCTCTGCACCAGGATCCTCGACAGATTAATCTCTTGTGCGAAGGCACTCATCAGCAACATCAATAGATTTGTTAAGCCGAATACAATAATCCATTGCGCTTTCGTTGACAAGGAGAATAGTGCCATAAAAATCTTTCATTGGTAGGTTGGAGAATGACAACTCACTGAAATTGCACTTTAATATGTCAAAGACAACAAAAGGCAATTCTGATTTATTCAGCCCAAGGCGACTATGTAGGGACACTTTAACCATGTCTATTTCTTTGCCTCTCAGCCTTGACATTACCAGTTCATACATCTCAGTGGGGAATCACATCTAACTCTTTTTAAGTAACACAACATCATCTCCTCCCTCTCATGAACAGAAAACATATCAGTATGATCATCCCTGAAGTAGGGCGGTGCTTTAAAGTCAGACTGCACAAGAACTTTAAGCTGTGATGAACCTGTATCACCAGTTAATTGTATCGTAGAGGGTTGGCTCTGGTCTGTGCTGGTCTACTGCACATTGTTGAGGCTGGCTGAGATAGTATCTCCAATTTTCTTTGCCAAATCAGTGAATGGGGAATCAAGAATCCCGACAGGGACAACTGATGTAGACTCAGGGGCAGACTTGGCAAAAGGTGTGGAGCTAGCGGTGGGGGCTAAAAACTGATTTAGAGATGACTGATCAGCTGTGAATTTGAGAGTGGGTGACTCAGGCCTACCCCTGCCTAAACACAGAGATGCTGCTCCGGTGGACCAGGTGATGCTGATCCGAGATCCGACAGGTCAAGTGTAACCGGTGTAGCCTCTGCGGTGTGTTGTTCCAAAATGCTGCGTGCTACTGTTTGCCAAAAATGTGTTTGATATTTCCTCACTCTCCAACAGAGATAGAAGAAACAGAGGGAATGAAAAATGTAGAATAAAAAACAATAAGTAATGAAACACTGAAAATAAAAATGTACATAAAAAATAAAAGCTGCAAAAGACAACTCAACCCACACCCACCTGTCCATCACAGGGTTCATACCATTATACAGGAACATACCAACGGTTTCAGGCATACAAAACGAAACAATTTTGAATAATTATAACAACGACGTTCTTAATAACCTATGTTACATATAAATGTGTATGGAAATATTGCTCACATGCAATATTAAATGAATGAATGAATGAGGAATGAAGGTCAGTCGTAGCAAGACCGAGTACATGTGTGAATTAAAAGGGTAACAGTGGAATGGTGAGTTTACAAGGAGCAGAGGTGGAGAAGGTGCAGGAGTTCAGATACTTAGGCTGAACTGTTCAGAGCAGTGGAGACTGTGGAAGAGAGGTGAAGAATAGAGTACAGGCAGATGGAACAACTGGAGAAAGGTCTCAGGAGTGATTTGTGATAGAAGAGTGTCAGCTAAGGTAAAGGAAAAGGTTTACAGGACAGTGGTGAGACCAGCCATGATGTATCGACTAGAGACACTAGGAATAAGTAGAAGACAAGAGGCAGAGCTGGAGGTGGCAGAGTTAAAGATGCTGAGATTCTCTTTGGGGGTGATGGACAGGATCAGGAACGAGGTAATCAGGGGGACAACACAGACGGTAATGTTTGGAGAAAAAGCTAGAGAAGCCAGATGAAGATGGTTTGGACATGTCCAAAAGAGGGACAGTGGTTATATTGGGAGAAGAATGCTAGACATAGAGCTACCAGGAAGGAGACAAAGAGGGAGGCCAAAGAGGAGATTTATGGATGCGGTGAGGGAGGACATGGAGGTGGTTGAAGTTGGAGTGGAGAATGCGGAGTACAGGGTGAGATGGAAGTTGTTGACTAGCTGTGGCAACCCCTGAAAAACGGGATAAGCCAAAAGAAAAAGAAGAAGAAGAAGATGCTTATATATGTTAATGTATGCTTGTATTATATATGCTTATATATGTGTATATACATATTGTAGCGTGTTTTTGGATTGGTGGCTGGGATCTCCCAGCAGGCTTTGGGGTGTTTTGGTAGCAGGGACCAGGGGCCGTTATGTGTGTTACTGCTGTTTATTTGGTTTGTTTAGGGGTTTGTTATTACGGTGAATGTTCTGCTTGTGTTTCACCTGGTAGTAGTTTGGATGTTAATTATGTGGCACCATGAGTGAGGTTGGTTGTGGGTCTCATCGTATCAGGATTGTGTACGTGCTGTGGTTGGTTCATTAAACAGGCTTAGAATGAGAACAAACTTACCTCAAATCATCTTGTCCCAAGATTAATTTGAGTCCATGCTACATTGGTGTGAGAAGTGGGATGGATCAAGACATGATGACCACGCTGAACGCTTCGCTAACGAATAACATTGAAACGCTAATTCACCGCATCCACGCCATGGAGGGTGCTCGACCGAAAACGGAGACCCCTAATGGACGGGTCAAAGAACTGCCGGATGGGTCCAGTGCTAGGAAATCGTCAACGGATGAGGAGCGGCAAAGGAGGCGGAAGAAGGAAAATCGGCGCGCTCCCTACCAGCTCCGGGAAGTCCTTGATGCAGTGCTATGAAACTGCCGCATTACAATGGGGATGCGCCACGGGAGACGTATTTCATCCAAGTGTTGCTGGCGGCACGGTTCAACCGATGGTCTGCAGAGGAAACAGCCATCCATGTCGCTCTTGCTCTGGAAGGGAGGGCACTCCAAATACTTACGGACCTGCATCCAGAGGACCAGTCCAATTGGCGGGCTATTAAGGAAGCCCTTCAGCAGTGTTTTGGCTGCCACACTCGTGTTGATGCTGCACGATATGAACTGGCCAGCTGCTGGAGAAATAATGGAGAGAGCCTGGGTGCTTACACTGCCGATCTCCGCCATTTTGCACGACAAGGCTACCCGAGCTTCAGCGTAGACGCCCAGGGTGAGCTGGTCCTCCAAGCATTTGTTCGAGGCCTACAGCCTTAGAGACTTAAGGAAAACATCCGTTTAAGTACCCCCGGTCTTTGGAAGAAGCACTAAAAGAGGCACAGCGTGTTAAACATGTGCTCAGTCCAAGGTTGCGTGCCCCGAGTGTGGAGCATTAAGCCCGGCGGGCAGACGTGGAACAGAGCGATGATGAGCCAACAGCCTGTCTTGTTACCAGTGCATCGCCACCACAACCAAGACGAAGACCGAGGAAGGCAAGCCGCTTCGAGGGATGTTTCAGATGTGGAGAATCTGGACACATGGCACGGTACTGCCCTGCACTGTCACCCAAACATTTTGGGCCCCAACAGCTGTTAAACTAAACCGGGGTGGCACAACCGGGGAACTGTCACCCTGAACCTTTTTCCCCAGCTATGGTACAGCCGCAACTGGGCCGACTGGGCCATGCTCATGGACTGTTTGTGAACTGTGATATTGACGGGACCCAGTGTAGGGCTCTGATTGCCACAGGGTCCACCATTTCCCTGATTCAACCAGGTGTCCTGCCTGGTACTAATGGAAAAGAATTGCAGGGTTGGGAATCTACCAAGCTTCGTGTCAAAACAGTCACCGGTGAGCAGACAAGAATGCTGGGAAGCAAGTCCCTTCAAGTCACAGTCGGTGGTCATGTCACTGACCACCAGTTTTGGCTAGCTAAGATGCATGAACCCTGCATAATTGGGTTGGACTTGCTGAAGAGGTGGAAAGTTGTGGTGGATGTTGCAGAGGCAGTCCTCCACCTGGGAGCGAAGGCTGTGATGCTTCACACAGCCAAGGGGGTAAGGACAAGGGGACTTACAGTGGGCCTTCCGTCGATGAAAGAGCCAACTGGTACAGGGGATTAGGGTCCTCAACCTTTGCGGCCCCCATCTGAGGAGACGAAGCAGGCAGTGGATGACTTGTATCACTGGAGCTGCAATGGTCTGGGACAAGATCAGAAGATCCAGCTACGAGGACTGTTGGACAAGTTTTGTGGCATCTTTGCAGCCCGGGATGAGGACGGCACCCATACCAACCTGGTGCAACATCACATTGACACTGGTGTGGTGGAAACTTTCTGTGTCCACGGGTTCTTTAACTATATATCACTAAATAGAAATCTTGTCTATTAAAAGAGAGATAAGAAAAGAAAGTCTGAAATAAAAAAGCCGGCGTTGGTCCTTTATTTACTGGCTGCAGCACAGGATGAGATCAGGTACACAGCATACAAGATAACACACAGGATGGAGCAGTTAGGGCGTTTTTATATCATTCAAGCCCGCCTGTATCTTTTTCCTAACACCATACATGGTAAACATCATTTCACTTGTACATCTTTCTGCTTCTTCTTCCAGTGTCATCATGGTAACATCTTTTGACCTAGGTCCAACATCCTGTTGTGCAGGTGGTATTACTAGAAACAGTTTTCAGTGAAAAGAACAGGAAACAAGTCACAGCTTGTACCGTCTGTCTCATGTGGTTAGTGTGTTGGTATTAAATAAAACAAACAAACATCAGCAGTAGACGTGTCAGTAGCAAACAAATGCAGACATCAGCAGTAATATACACTTTTTACCATTACATTTCCCCCTTTTGTTCCTTAAGGAACAACCAAATATACAAAAAGTGTATTTTGTTACGCCAAACATCAAACTGAGTCATCTGTACTGGTTTAAGACCAGTCATCATTAAGGTGCACACAACAGGAACACTCAAGGGAGAGTGGCAATTTGTTTTGTGAGAATAGAACACTCTATGTAAAGCTTGAACTTAAGTCAGTCTCTGTGTGTATGTGTCGGTGGTCAGAGTGTGAGATGAGTTGGTGACTTGGCACGTCACATGAAGCAGGGGAGCGCTATTTCACCTCCACCTGTTGTTGGCTGGTGTCTTCAGGCCAGAGGAGCTTGGTGATTCTCTGGAAGTCTGTCTGTGCCTCAGGGCTGGGCACCTTCTTGGAGTGTGATGCGTGGACCCAGGTCGCTCTTTCTGCGACTTCCACTGCCGTATGGGTGGTGAGGAGGACTAAGAACGGACCTTGCCAGCATCTGTTCTTCCAGCTTTTCCTCCTGAAGTCTTTCACCACCACGTAGTTGCCTGGTTGAAAATTGTGCAACAGACCAGTTGCCTGGTCAGGAAGCGCCGCAGCTACCTGTTGTCTGATACTGGACAGATTAGAAAAATATGCTAGCATAGCTGTGTGTGTCGTGTAGGTGGTTGGAGTGTGAGATGAGTTGGTGACTTGGCACTTCACATGCAGCAGGGGAGCACTATTTCACCTCCACCTGTTGTCGACTGGTGTCGTCAGGCCAGTGGAAGTGTGTGGGCAGTGCGAGTACTGTTCGCGACACTCTCGGTGATTCTCTGGGAGTCTGTCTGTGCCTTGGGGTTGGGCACCTTCTTGCAGTGTGATGCGTGGACCCAGGTCGCTCTTTCTGCAATTTTCACTGCTGTATGGGTGGAGAACTAGGAACAGACCTTGCCAGCGTCGGTTCTTCCAGCTTTTCCTCCTGAAGTCTTTTACCACCACATAGTCGCCTGGTTGAAGATTGGGCAACGGGCCAGTTGGCTGGTCAGGAAGCGTCGCAGCTACCTGTTGTCTGATACTGGAAAGCATTTGATGCAATTTAGAACGATATGTCAGCATAGCATTTTCACAGAGGGTGGTTGAAGGAAGTGGAACTGTCGGTTTGTGAAATCTCATATGGGCTAAGACCACTTCGCTCACGCTTTTTCCTATTCTCATATACATTAGCACTAGTGATAGTGCCTGTGTACAAGGAAGTCCAGTTTCGGCACAACACTTTGCCAATTTGGCTTTCAATATGCCATTTCCTCTTTCTACTGCCCCTCCAGATGCAGGGTGGTAGGCACAGTGTGTTCTCAGGTCTATGCCTATGTATTTACCTCAGAAATGGCACTGTTAAGTAAATGCGGACCACTGTCGCTTGACAACTTACCTGGGATTCCCTATCTGGGAATAATCTCTATCAGTAGTGCCTTTGCCACAACTGATGCAGTTTGCTTAGTAGAAGGTAAGACTTCTACCCATTTGGACCACATATCCACCATCACTAGACAGTGAGACTTACTCTCGGATGGGGATAGTTCAATAAAGTCCATCATAACATGTTCAAACGGTCTGGTAGGTGGAGGGTTTGCTGCCTGCTGTGTCAGCTGAGTCGGCCTGGGTTATATGTGGCACAAGTGATGCAATTTCTGCAGAAGGTCTGAGCATAGGTTGAAAAACCTTTTGTGAACCAAGTGTCATTTAGTGTCACATTTCCCCTTTTGACACATGGTCCTTTCCATGTGTCAACTTGGTTTAGTGAGGGAAGAAGTGTCAGGGCAAACAGGGCTTACCATCCGGCCCCTGCCACACTCCTTCCACAAACGAAGATCCGCAAGAGGACCAAAGACACTTCTCTTCCGGAGTGGCAAAGGAAAACCGGGGTGTCGTGTGGAGGAGCGTAGCAGAGGGAGGAACATACGGGAGCCGAGCTGCAGCCTTTGTAGCTGCATCTGCTCTCGTATTTCCTGTGGAGATGATGGCATCAAGACCTGTGTGAGCAGCACACTTACAGACAGCAACAGAGGGGGGGAGAAGAATGGCATCAAGCAAATGACCAATCAGGACATGGTTAAGGACGGGTTTGCCATCTGATTTCAGGAAGCCCCTGTGCTTCCACAGTGCTCCGAAATCATATACGACATCAAAGGCATACTGGGAGTCAGTAAAGATGGTGACCGACTTTCCTTTGACAGCTCACAAGTGGCAGTCAGGGCCACAAGTTCGGCAGCCTGCGCAGAATAATGAGACGGGAGAGAGTCAGACAGGAGAACATTAGAATCTGAGCAGACAGCGAACATGGTTCAGAGTGACTGGGTCTCGGGAGGCGGAACCTTCCACGAAAAGGACAAGGTCAGGTTAAGAGAGTGGAACGTCTAAAAGATCATGGTGTTCTGGAACGCTGAAGAAAGCGTTAGAAAAATCAACAACAGAAAACCACTTAGCCTCTGACAGAATCTGGGTTAAAATGGTGTATGGATTTGTAACTCGCGGGCACGTGCATGCACTGCGGCATTAACGGCTTTTAGGTCCAAACACCCATTCAGGCTCCGCAAGCGGATCTCTAGTTTTCACGACTAGAGATCCGTAAAATGGGTGTACAAACTGGTGAGTCGTTACATGGCACGATAACACCAGCAGCCAGGAGTGAGTCAAAAACAGGTTTAATAGCTTCAACAGCCTCAGGTCTGAGCGGTTGTAATTTAACATGAACACCTGTCCTGTTGGGGAATAGGAAATGGCAGGGTCGTCAGTCGGAGTCCAGTCGGTCACCAATGTACATTGTTTAATCCAAGGGCCCAAATCTTGTCATTGTTCATCCTTGGACTTAGACAAGGAGACATGGGGTTGTGAGTCGTCAATAAGAAACAGGTCACACTGAGTAGGAGACAAAGAGACAAAGACAGCGCTGCGCCACGTGTTCCAAAACACGGTATTTAAATGAAATAAATCGTGCACCTCAGAGTAGAAAACACTTTCAAACTCCTCATCTGGGCTTTCATAAACGTGGGCAGTGCAATGAAGTGCTCCAGGTTTCATGAAACATGCAGAAGGGTTCCCAAAATTGCGAGCCATATTGAGTAAGGAATAGGATTCAGGATATGGCAATTTCCATTGATAAATGTACAGTACAAGGGAGGGGATACATCACCAAGTTGTCAAAGTCGATGTTGCAAGAGCAAACCAGCTGCAGTGCTTCTTCCTCCCTCCAAACCAATTCAATAGATACAGTCAAGGGTAGGATTGAGGTATGTAAAACCTGAACATGTGGATGGCGGATGTTAGTTGATAAGTAAATTAGTAGAATATAGATAGGTAGGTAGGAAAATGAGTAGATTAGTAGGTAAAATGTCCTCGATGTCTTCCTGTTGGCCGTAGATAGAAGACGATGATCATTGGACCTCTGCACTTATGCACTCCTTATGTGATTTTCAAGAATTAAACTAATTAAAAAAAGCAAAGCTTATAGAAAGTTATCAGCGGTTATCTTTCCGTTATTAGCCGCTGTTATTTAGTTGCTGCTAATAACAGTGGCAGTGTTATTAGCCGCTGCTAATAACAGTGATAACATTGATTCATGTAGCTCTTATAGCGATGGTTAGCGATACTACACTTACTTTTTTAAACATTATCCGGCTGATGAGATGTCCCCTGGGCCTGGACCCACCCACATGTCAGTCAGGCCCACCCAATCCAATGAGAGGGCTGATCAAACTTGGCTATAATACTTTGGGGTTGTCCCACCCAAATTTTTTCAGGGCCGACCCAGTTTAAGGGGTCTGGCTACGCCCCTGCCCTAATATAAATATAAATGAGTGTCTTATCTTAATAATTTTAATTTGTAATTGTTATTTTGCAAATACTGGATATGAACCCTAAAGAGCAGTTTATTTAACATTTGGTTGGCAACATTTAATGTGTTTTATTCTAAAACATCAGCATTGGTTATGTGACCGAGCGTATTGGGTTCGCCTATGCTGTACGTGCAAATATTAAAACCATGAAAGAGACAGGAGATGAGAGTGTGGATACGGTCGCCACCACGTCTTTATTTCCGTTCTTCTTCCACACCAACCCCGAACGTCAAACTGGACCATGAGGACTCAATCCGCTGGTCGTTAGTGTATGAGCCATACATGTGGATGGACGCACCAGAGCGATGGTCTGTGTGGTAATGGCCTGGTGTCCACTGAATTGCAGCCATGGTCCCGTTTTCCGTGCCGCAATAAGACCTCAGTCTCATGGGAATGGCAGCGAGTTGTCGATAGCTCATAGGACTACGGCGAAATTACAGGGCGTCCCCCATTAAAACACTCTGCGCACTTCTGCTGCAGAGCAGCTCCATCCGGTCAAACTACGTCACAGCCGTAAGGCAACATTAGATATACACGCTGTGACTACACACACACCAGTATCAAACCTGGGATCATAGCAAGTTTATTGCCTTTAAAAGAATCAAATGACAACAGCAACCAACTGACACTCCCATCTTGCGTCTTCATATAATTCCAACAGCATTCAAATGACTTTTCTGCTGAATGTGATGCTTGAAGTAGTCCAGGTGAACAGAAACGCTCCTTCTCAGTAATATGGTCTGGATTGCACCACCTCTTATTCACAAGGATAGCAATACCACCATCCTTCTTCTTCCTACTAAGATGGGTGTCTCTGTCTGCCCGCAGAGTCTTAAAGCCAGGTACAGTTGCACTCTGGTCAGTGAAGTTGGAGTGAAGCCATGTCTCCGAAAAACACATGATACTGCTCACAGCGTACTCCCTCTGGGTCCGAGCAAGTGCACACAGTTCGTCCATTTTGTTAGCCAATGACCGTACATTACCCATGAGGACAGAAGGGACTGCAGGTCGGAACTTTCTTCTTCGTTGCTTCACTATCTTTCTACCACGCCGTCCTCTGCGTGTTTTCCTCCTCAGCTCGACGGGGATGTCAGGCCTAGCTCCAAGCAACACTGGAGACTTAGACAATGAGATGAGGTGCTCCCGGGAATACACAATCTGATGACTGCTCTTCTGGGCCAGACAGTCACTGACCAATAGGCCAGAAAAAAAGGAGAAAAAAGCAAAATATAACAAAAATGCCCCAGACATCTTAAGTGTTTGACTGGACTGAAAAAAAAAAAGATTGGGAAGCAATAGTGTAATTACACGCAAAAAAGAGTAAATCCAGGAGCTACTGTGACCTGCTGCCACTCTCTCAGGCGCCAGGTGAGAACTAAGAATTATTTCAGTTTAGATATGCAATCGTCTATTTTGAAATAAGACCAAGCAAAGACGAAAAATACTCGATAGATGCACTTTACTTGCCGTTTACTGTAACTGGCTAATTCTATTATTGATTTGATTTGTTGGCCGAGTTGCAGGAAAAATCAATGGGATCACTATCACCCCCTGCCAGGAGGCCAGAGAACTACAGGCCTACCTTTGCAGCTCTGTGCAAGGGGTTTCTGTCCGCTCAGCACTAGAACACATTACACAAAGACAGTTGTTGATGATCAAAAATAAAGACTTTGCATTATATGCACAAGCTGAAATAATTACCTGTAATTCATATGGTATAAGTGTTGAAACATTTTTAATATTGACATGAAGAGGGACGGCAGAGAGTGCCTGCACAGCACAGTGATTGCGCAATCCCCTTAAGGCTCAGCCTCACCATTTGAACGGTAAAGGTGAAACCTCAGCAATTTTTAAGAACAATTCCAAAAATAAAGTTATGTCAAGTTATTACATTAAATGAAAAAAATAACTTAAGCACCATATAAGTATCACAATTTAGTTTATTTTAAATTCTATATTTCTATTCATGACTGCCGTCCCTCCCCTGACTGCAGGTCACTGCATATACTGTATACACATATATATATATATATATATATATATATATATATATGTATACATACATATATATACAGTATATATACATATATATGAATGGGTATTTACCTTTAACTTCAGTTTCATAATACTATCAGTATATTATCTCATTAGAAACAGCTAAACAACACGTATGTTTCAAAGTCATTAATGTGAGGCTTTTATACAAAAAAGCTATGGCAGTAAACATGCTGTGTTAACAGGTGCCGCCAGTCGGCAGTGTTCAGCACTAAAACTTTGAGTTTTACAACTGTCATCAAAACCCGGAAAGGGAAGAACGAGACAGTAGATAGGATGTCGTTTAATCTTCTACCGATTTTTCCTACTTTTTGTAAAACATATTTTTAATTTTTGCTGAGAAACAAACACGTTGACACGCCGACGCGCCATCCTTAAATAGTTGTGTATGTATTTTTGAATGTACCTGTTTTTTCTGGTATAACCTAAAACGAAAGTAAAAAGCTGCACTGGGCCTGGACTGCTGTGAGTTCAACATGGAGGAGGACATAGATCAAGGAGTCGCAATGCTGGAAGAGCCACTGCAACATGAGCTTAGCTGCCCAGTGTGTACCCGGCTCTTCGAGGACCCCTGCCTGCTGCCGTGCACCCACAGCTTCTGTCGGGAATGTCTGCACAAGAGCTGCCGAGAGCACAGAAGGTGTCCCGTGTGTAGGACGCAGTTTACTGAGGGACAGCCTATTCCGAATCGTAGTCTCAAAAACGCCTGCGAGGCATTTCGCCGCAGTAGCGACTGGTTTCGAGGTAACAAACCCCCGGGCGATGATATCTGCAGGATTCACCTGAAACCCCTGGAGCTGTACTGCGAAAAGGACGAGGAGCCTGTTTGCGTGGACTGTGTCACGCAGCACCAGGCGCACACCCTGTGGCCTATGAGGGAGGGAACGTCTCTCTGTAAGGTGTGAGCAGTTACCCTGTCAGGGGTTTTCAACCTTTTTTAAACTAAGCTTCTTCAGGTGCACTCAGTAATACGAACAGCCACTTGCTTAATATAGACTTACTAAAGAATGTAAAAACAAAGGTTCTGGGACGTACTCATATAGCATCATTAAAGTGTAACCCACTCAAAAAGAACAGTAATAGTATTGTCATTGATACTTCTGTTGACTGGTATAATGCAGTTACATTATTTGCCTCCACCCCATTTATGAATATGTAATACATTAGTGGGTACTGTATTTCTAACTACAACATTTTTTCCTCCAGCCACTAGATGGCAGCAGAGCAAGCTTTATCATCTATTTCAATAATCAGGGATTGTTTGCCGGATGCTGGTGACTTCAAGCAACTGATTTCAATCTTTATTCTTTATGTGCTACAGAAGGAGCTTAATAACAAGGTTGATATCCTTGAAAAGAAGATGGACTCATACAAGAAAATGAGTCAGAGACTCAAAAATTCCATGGAATACATCAAGGTAAAAATCCATCTGTTAATACATAATGTTAAGCTGTGATCCTGAAGATGATGACATGTATCAAATTTTTTGGACTAAAAGACTCTCACACATTTTTCACCATTTTGCTCAATTTGTAACTTATACTTAGTCGTGACTTTAATATTTACATGTATATATTTATGTTTTTTATTTTCACACTCACTGCCTCTACATGGGCACTATAGCTTGTTGGTGGCACTTATACTTCAGATACAGGCACAACAACCTTATGAACTGTTAAGTAGAGTGTGGGGTATCAATGAAACATCAGGTTAGGACTGTTCATTTGAGCTTCAACTTGCGGTGAACCACAGGCCTCTGCCGTCTTTCTCACTCTTCTTGTGTTTGCAAGGGGCAAATGTTGTTGTGATGGAACTCTCTCAGCCTGTCTCTGTGGGTTGTACTTCTGTTCTGTGATAGAACGTTTGCTACTTAAGGGACATTTTCCAATGAAAAAAAAAGCAAACTACATAATGTCATACCTGAGTAAAAATATGACCTGTGTCCAAGCTTTGGAACTGGGTCAGTGTTAAAGTACACATGCATGTGTGTAGTTATTTCAAAGATTCATAAGAATATTAAACTATTCAATTACTTGAAGATGTTTCTATTGTGTTCTATTGTTAGGTTTTAATGCTAAAGTTAAGGCTGTCCTCCCGAAGCCTAACTACAACTGGGAAGGCTGTTTCGTTTTTTTTCTTTTTATTAAGCTTGGCTTGTACTTGATAATATAGTATAATGCATTTATACTATAGGCGGCAGTGGTGGCCTAGTGGTTAAGGAAGCAGAGCTGCCCACTGCTCACTTTGATGATGGGTTAAATGCAGAGGCAGAGGCAAAGTTGCCCACTGTGGAGTAAATCACAATGACAAAAAAGGAATTTAATCTTAATTTGTCTCATGCCGCTAATATAAATAAAATGAGTGTCTTACTTTAGTAATTTTAATTTGTACTTTGTACTCTAATTTTATTTTCCTCTTGCTCCTCTAACTGCACAGCTTCAAGCTGGGCAAGCCGAGAAACAAATCAGGGCGGAATTTGAGAGGCTCCACCAAGTTCTGGCTGAAGAAGAAAGTAAGCGCTTGAGTGTTCTTGCTGTTGAAGAGGAGCAGAAAGTTACAAAAATCGAGATTTTAATCTCCAGGACAAGGGAGGACATTGTCTCATTGGATAAGATCATCCAATCTGTGAAGAAACAAATGGGTGATGAGGACCTGAATCTGTTGCTGGTAAACCGGACATTACAATGATTAGATTTCTCATTTTGTGTTTTTACGTGTTTCTTCTATTTATAATGATTAATTTTTTTTTATTTCATAGAATTTCAAGGAGCTTAAAACAAGGTGTGTTTTGGTGACACATTCCTGCTACTACTATGGTTACTAGGGTTCAGTGCTGGAAAACCTTGTATATCTAATGTAATGCCATCTCTGGCGCCCACAGAGCACAGTGGATTCATGCAGACCCCAGCCTTCCTGATGATTCTCTTCTGAATATGGGCAAACATGTTGGTTCTTTGAGCTTTAAGATCTGGAGAGATTTGCAGTCCTGTGTCAAATACAGTAAGTAGATACATATTTTTTAAAAATTTGAAATTATTTTTTTTCTTGTACCAGCTTGCATGCCTAGAATAATTAAAAATAATCAAATAATTAGGGGAACATTATTTTTTCGCCGTACTACAAGAAAGTGTAATTGCACATCCACTCCAGTAGTTGGCAGTGGCACTCTCATTGCCCATTGTGCGCAGCGTGTAGTAACTCTATGGTGTAGGTTTGTTTTGGAACGAGCTGGCGATGTGAAGTGCAGAAAACAAACCCGCAGAAATAAAGAGATTTTTAACAGGGATGAAAAGAAAGGCGGAGAGAAACAAAGATAGTGAGTCAAATGAAAGTCACCTCAAAGCAAAGATGCGCAAATATGACGAAGCATATATGGCGCAAAAGTTTGAGAAGCACTGGTCTAAGGACAGAGGATGTTACCAACCCTGTAAAGCCCTATGTGACAAATTTGTCCCCTGTATCTGACACGCAACTCAACTCCAACTTTCTTCTTTCCTTAACTTTCACCACCTGATCTTTTGCTCTATCTTAACCCTGTTCTTTTTTTCCTCTCACCCAATGGCAAACTACTCACTATGTTGTTTGGCTACACTCTCACAAGCCACCACTTTAGAGTCTCTAGTTTTCCTAAGATTACCTCATTTACACATAATACATACTACCTGTGTGGACCTGCCATCACACTTGTTTCTATCCCTCACAATCTGCCAATCACGTCCTTATCAACTCTGTTCCCTTCTCCTACGTGGCCATTAAAATCTGCTCAGCATCAGCTCTCTACAACCAAATCCTCATTCCTCTCTTCTATGACACTATTCTATCACAAATCACTCAAGAGACCTTTCTCCAGTTGTTCCATCCTGCCTGTACTCTATTCTTTACCTCTCTTCCACAGTCTGCACTGCTCTAAACAGTTGAGCCTAAGTATCTGAACTCCTCCACCTTCACCACCTCTGTTCTTTGTATCCTCACCACTCCACTGTTCCCGTTTTCATTCACACACATGTACTCGGTCTTGCTATGACCGAGTACATCTCTTCTAGATGTTGCCTGCTCTCACTGCTGATCACAATATCATCTGCAAACATCATTGGCCATGGAGACTCCTGTCTGACTTCATCTGTCAATCTGTCCATCACCAGATCAAAGAAAGAGGGGCTCGGGGCTGATCCTTGATGAAGTCCCACCTCCCCCTTAAAGTTCTTTGTCCTTTCAACAGCACACCTCACAACCATACTGTTGTTCGCAAATCTCTACCTCTTTCCTCAACCTAGTCTCACTCTCTGTACTACAGTCTATTCTCCTCTGTTCTGTCAGTATCCCATCTCTTCTTTGCTAATCTCTTCCTTTGAACACTCTCCTGAACCTCATCATTTCACCTCCAGGTCTCTTTGCGTTCCTGATGCAACCCTCACCATTTATCCGGGCTTGGGACCGGCACTAAAAAACACTGGTTTGTGCTCCCTAGTGGCTGGGTTCGCATTTTATAACAATAATATTAAATATTTTCTTAACTATATCTATTTTATATTTTCATTTTAGTTTTTATAATAGCAAGGGAATTTAAATGTAATTCATTAATAGTATATGTCAACAAACAAGGGCTGCTGTACAATGGATTAAACTCTATCCCCGAATCCCACTGTACTTTATTTAATCACTACTTATGGAATACGTTTAACAAAATTCCACTGTGTTTTTTATCCTGTGTGTGTGCAGATCCAGTAGTGCTCAACCCTAACACAGCAAGTCCGTGGCTGAGCCTGGGTGATGATTTGACCAGTATGAAAGAGAGCAGTGAGCGTTTGACCGTTCCCGACAACCCAGAGCGATTTGACCCCTGTGTCTTTGTCCTTGGTGCTGAAGGTTATATATCTGGTAAACACAAATGGGAGGTTTTAGTTGGTGAAAATCCAAAGTGGATTGTGGGAGTATGCAAAGAGTCGGTTGTTCGGAAAAAAAAATTTACAGTATCCACCAACAGGGGTGTTTGGTCTGTCTGCCTCAGCAAAGGCACCTACACTGCATCCACGCCTGAGCGTACTGAGTTGCAGTTGCAGTTGCGCCCCAAAAGGATTCGTGTCAAGTTAAACATGGATAAGGGAGAAGTGTCATTTTGGGATGGGGATAATGAAATACACCTTATCACTTTCACACACAAATTTAATGAAAAGGTCTTTCCTATTTTTGGCCCTGGGCTCTGCAGTGAACCAATGATACTGGTTGAAGGAAAATATAGCTGTGGGCATATCATGAAAGACCAGCACAGAGATTAGAGGTTGTCCCTAATTAAGCCATATCGTAACCAATGTATTACATACATATTTTGTATTCATGCTTTTTAAAAGTTTTTAAATTATAAACACTTAATTTGCAAGAATTGAAAATAATGTCTTCTTTTGCAATATTATTATCATATTACATTTTACATGTTTTTTCCAATCTGTTTTTACCAGTCTGTAGTTGAGCTTTGTGGTGCTTTGCCGCAGAGACAATGTCTTTCATTGGTGTGGAGCTCCCTATTTAACTCTTGAAAAAATAAAATCTCGGTGAGCGTGTTTGGCTTATGATTCTGTTGCATTAGAATAACTACTATTTTGAGTCTGAATCTTTGAATGAAAAAAAAGAAAAGAATATGACTGCAACTCCAAATGAACTATGACTGGCAGTGGTTGTTAAGGACCACTGAATCAAGAGTTGGAGTAGTACTAAAACCATGAACTATAAAACATAGTTCCTACAGTTTCTCTTCTGATCCTGGAATTTTTACTATCTGGAATTCTTACTATCAATAAGTTTCAACATCTTATTTCTCATGGGAAAGGGGAAAGCAAACTCCTTGTCATTGTGATTCACACCACTGCACACAATGAAATTCAACCTCTGTATTTAACCCATCACCAAAGTGAGCAGTGGGCAGCTTTGGGAATCCGGGGAGCTGTGAGTGGGGACGGTGCCATGCTCAGTGGACCTCAGTGGTAATTTGGGGGTAGGCGGATTCGAACCGGGGGCCTTGCGGACTCAGGTCCGCTTCCTTAACCATTAGGCCACCAACTGCCCATGCAAGGTGTAACAGTCCCAACTGACTTACACAACCCCCCATTTTAACAATCAAGACCCAAGTGAATACAACAATGCACTCGCATAGAGATCTGCATAGAAAGGCGACACTGCCCATCAAGCAGACAGTTAGAACTGTGGCATGAAGCCATCCTAAACTTCCTTCTCCTTTTAAATAATTCGTTACACTATTTGAGCCTGCTACAAAGCTGTTTCTGTTTCAACTAATACAAAAATCTGGGTTAACAACGAAATATCTACAGCACTTACAATATACACTAAAAATGATGCTGAGTTAAATGGATGGCATTTTTTTTATTTGACTGTTCTTGCTTTGCTCTCTTTGCATAAAAAATCCAGCCAAGTAAAGATCAGGGTTGAACATTAATTGTTTTGTTAATTATTTTGTCTGTCTGTAGATCGATCTATCTATCTATCTTTACCACCTATGGACATTGTAACACCGTGACACAGTCTTCTGCTAAATAAATGACTTCTATCCTTATGTTTGCCTGTTGTTCCTCCTTATCACCATTAGAAAGCAGTGTAATAATTAGCGTTTTGTTGTCTTTTGTGCTACATACCACTGTTTACTCTCAATAGCTACAGAAACAGACAGGCATATTTTCACACGCATTTATGGTATAGTGAAAGTCTTGTTTTCGGTAGATTCTGCGGGCGGTTGCGCATTTGGAGTCGACTGTGCAGCGATCACTAGTTTTCCCAGCTCAAACGCTTGACTGCAGCCTCTTCGGCTTCCGCTGCGCTGCTCCTTCATCTCATTTCTGCTAACAGCTAAGTTAGCTGTTGGGCTAGAGGCTGGTATTCGCCAAAGTCGTCTCGGGTCTCTAGTGTAACACAGAAAAGACACGCCGAAAATGTAAATCGCCATGAAACTAAAGAGACGGGAACTGGTAAGTGGAATGAAAATAATGCAAACGGGGCTGAGAAGCTGTACACAGTTTTTTTTTCTGTAGCTTAGCCTTGTTTAGCATTCCCTTGCCCTGGCTTTGTTATGATAAACCGTGCCGGAGCCTCTTGATGCTCAGTGGTTTGTTGGTTTACCCATCAGCGAACGGAGCTTTAGTTGATTGTTAACGTCAATATTATCGTTAAAAGTAATATTTACATGCTTCGTTTACTATGTAGAAACAGGTTAGTTTTACATTAAAACGTAACGCTGATCGTACGTTTTTTTTTCCAGAGTGGACATTTTTGCCTGATCAAATGCTTATATCAGTACAATCGAGTTATATATTTATACTTCACTGCACCACAATATACCCAACGAAATATTTATGCCCCCACCATTTTAACCGTTCAAGTAACATTTTTTTTATAATTTGAAATTATTTTATTTGTGTGTGTTGGCTTGGGTCGGGTAGACGTCATTTCTTATTTGCTTGCTGATTACAGTGTTTTTCTCCTGCTCAAATTTTCGACTATATTATTTAAAAATCCCCAAAACTCACAAGAATGTATAACACAGAACTGAACGAACGTCACAATATGTATTTGCTATTTTGATGAACATGGCAATTTGACTTTAGTGGAATTACATATTTATTGACCCTTACTCGCTAGGGCAAGCCCTGATAAAGGGACAAGAGAAGAAGATATACTTATTGACCCATTGTACACAAACCGTTGCTGACTTGACATTTTAATCAGGATCAAATCGAGATTTATGTTGCAAATATGAATTTAATAAATCATGTATTAATTGAATTGTAAAATATAATGTAAAAATTATAGAAATATTTGTGTAGAAATATTGCCTAAATTAACCAGAACAAAAAAATAGGGTTGTCCGCTATAACATTTACCGATACCGATATTAACCGATATTGCCCAAACACTTATTCCTGATACCCATATTAACCGATATATGCAGGTAATTCCTCTGAATTATTGTAATACCAGACCAAAGGCATTCTATAAATAACTGTGTATAACATAAACACACCACTTCTATATAAGTTAGTAAAATAGGAAAATGACACGTTCATTTTTTACCATTTTTTTTTTCTGAAATTCCTATAATTCTTTGTGCAGCATTTAATGTAAACACAAAATGTCTAGTGTTGGGCACTGACACCAAGCGGCGTTTCACTGGCAAGTGTCTGAGAAATACTTATTACGAGTACGATTAGTCAAGACATAGCCCGGCCAAGAACTCCACCCGTTTAGTAAAACCAGCCTGAATGGGAGAGAACGGCTAGTTCTCCAGGACGATGAACTCTGTGAAGTTTGTCGGATTTGTTTTGCTCTCTTGTCTGTCCTTTACCATATTTCCACTCCTACCATGCAAGCAAACCAAATTTTACAATATCAAGGGTTCTCATAATATTGCTACAGAATTTTTTCTTATTCCTGAACCGCAACACTTTGTCCGTTATGTAAAGTTGAGGGATGGTTATGCTCCTTTAGAGGTATTTAAACACTGTGGGGCCCTTACCTACAAATTAAATATGTTTTGAAGCATCCCTCATTAACCTGTCTCGATTGCAATTCTCCATCAAAATTTTCCAAAAAGATGCATGGATTATATAAAACAATATCAGTTTAAACAAAATTCTTTGATTATTGTCATAGGTAGGATAACCAAGTGACTCATTAAGGTCCTATTTTCCATACTTTGTTAAAAAAGCTGATGGTTTGGCCTGGATATGTCCCTTTTGGCTTTTTAATCCACCCCGCTTATCAAAATATACTTTTCATTTATGTTATCATTATCTTTCTGTCTTTTCTTTGCAAAGCATTTCCCCAAATAATAGGCTAGAAGCATTAGAGCATTTTAACCTTAATTGTATACTAGCCTCAATACTTAATACCGCGATACTTAGGAACCTAGATTCACATCATCCTACAAGCACAGACATGGGCAAACCTTTTGATTCAAGGCCAAAATCAGGTCTGAAGGGTATTCTATATTCAGCATGTCTTGGTTTGTTAGTGCATAGCTAGTCTTTCACTTATGTGCCATTGCTGCTGGATTTTTCTGAAGTTCGAAGGCAAAATAGTTTGACACAAGATACATGTAACATACACAGAAATAAAGATAAGAACAATTATATTAAATAATAAAAAACATTGGTCATTTGATGCTACAATTGCTGTGCTGTTTCTTCTGTTTTCAATGTTGTGATGCTTACAAATGTATTTGAGCCAACTTTATATAATTGTTGATCCATCAATCTCTCAGGCATTGCCAACAATGGGCCCTCCTCTCCCTGTCTCCATCATCCTGGCTGTACTGCTTCTTGCCAAGACAGCTGTCTGCCAGGCAGGGGACTGCAAGGGCCACAGGCATGTGTTAAGGGGCGCCCCTAGCTATGTTACTGATGGCCCAGGAAACTACTCTGTCAATGGGAACTGCGAGTGGCTTATTAAAGGTATATGTGAGTGATGATATGTGATATCTCAAAGGATAGTAAACATACTTAGTTCAGAACCTCCAGAATGGAAATATACTTTTTAAGACTAAAATCCACTGTCTTTCTAAGTAAAAGAGAGTGTATTTTCATATTAGTAATTACAGTCTGTGATGCATGTTTCAGCCCCCACCATCAGTCACCGCATTGTTTTGAACTTCACCTTCATGGAAACAGAGTGCACCTATGATTACCTTTTTGTGTATGATGGCGATTCTTACCAGAGCCCCCTTCTTGCAAGTCTCAGTGGCAGGATTCTGCCTCAGCCTATTGAAGCTAAGTCTGGCAAGGTAACCAACTATCACTTTACTTCTAATGCAGTGGTATTCTACCTGGGACATCTTAAATTTTTTGTTCAATTGTCATTGTTCCAGATGCTGCTTCATCTTTTCAGTGATGCTAACTACAACCTCTTGGGCTTCAATGCAACCTATACCTTTTCTCTGTGCCCTGGAGCCTGTGGGGGCCATGGGCGCTGTGATTCTTCTACATCCAAGTGCCAGTGCCATCAGGAGTGGGGAGGAGCTGCTTGTACAACCCCTCTGTGTACCAAGGACTGTTTTGTGAATGGTCAATGTGACAAGGTTTGAAAAAAAAAAAACTATAAAAATAATCACAATACTCATTAAATGGTATACATAAATACGTGTCATACAAGTACAAGGTTAGTTTAGGGCAGTTCTTCTTAATTATTTCCGGTAAGGCCCCCCATATCAACCTTATGGTCGATATGTATGTGTGTGTGTG